>BMAO01027668.1:0-128876 GCA_019973975.1 Trichonephila clavata | reverse complement strand
TGTGTGTGTGTGTGTGTGTGTGTGTGTGTGTGTGTGTGTGTGTGTGTGTGTGTTGTGTGTGTGTGTGTGTGTGTGTGTGTGTGTGTGTGTGTGTGTGTGTGTGCGTGCGTGCGTGCGTGTGCCTGTGTGCGTGCCTGTGTGTGTGTGTGTGTGTGTGTGTGGTGTGTGTGTGTTGTGTGTGTGTGTGTGTGTGTGTGTGTGTGTGTGTGTGTGTGTGTGTGTGTGTGTGTGGTGTGTGTGTGTGTGTGTGTGTGAAAGAATAAAAAATTATAATTTTCAAATTTATTGAGAATTAAAATAATTGCAAATTAAAGCTGTCTTCGGTTAATGTTAAACAATAAGACCCAAATTTGCAAAAAATGTTCTGATATAAAAATACTCAAGCACTAATATTATATTCTAGCTTCATTATCCTGTAGATAATCGCATATATTTTATCTACTACTCACATTTTTATACATTTCTTCTTTTATAAAATGTGTTAAGTATTTTTTCTCCAGTATCGTAAGGCAAAATGAGCTAGCTACAACTTAGCATGTTAATAGAAAAACTTATTTTTTTTATGAAATATTTTGAAATTTGGTTAAGACTCTATATTATAAACAAATGTATGAGTTACAATGTCACAAATTTTTAGAAACATTGAGGCATTTTTTTTTTCTGTTTAAAAATGTGTTTCGCGTTAAGTTGAAGCTCTCGTACTTAGGGCGAAAGCAGACTTCTGACTGATCTAGCTAAACTAAAAAGAAGCCACTTTTGAAATATCTTTTTTCTTTGAAAACGGCAGAAAAATCCATCCCACTTGGTGCAAATGCGGTGACCATCCAGATCACATTCTGAGATGCATCGGACTTTCTAAGGAGGACTTGACATCGAATCCCCTTATTACTGTAAATATTTTGGTTGTCAACCACCTTCTAAACCTGATCTGACATATGTCAGATCATTTGAGGTTAAGAAACAACAAAACACTACACACAACTTTAAATAGCTTTCATTCATGGAAAACAATACTTTTATGAGACCAATATGCGTTTTTAAACTACTATCAGTTACTTTTTATAATAGAGCACTTCTCTTATTTATATAGAACTAGCCGTTACCCGCCCGCTTCGCTGGGTATTTCATGATGTTTTATAAATTTTTACTGCTTATATATAGGTATAAATTATTGATATCTAAGTCCTAGCATTAAGAATTCGATTGAATTGAAAAATATACTTTTCTCCTTTATATATATAGATTAAAAAATGGCGTCGAAAAGGGCTGCGGAATTTGTGGGGGAAATTGATTATTTAAACAAAACTATGATTCTTACCTATTATACAGTCTGTGTCGATTCTTATTTGTGTCCTTCTACTAGTCCTCTTGGGAAAAATCATTTAACTGTTTTTAGAATTTAAAACCGCCTCCTGTAGGTAGAATTTGATTTTATGCTAATTTAAGAGCTATTTAAACTCTAGCAAAAGTAAGTGTTAGAGTTAGCCATTACGCTGTTATCAAAATGAGATTAACGAAGTGACTTTCGGAATCCTCCTTAGTTAAAAGGAGAAGAAAGCATTTGAGTAGAATAATGTTGACTTAGGAGGGATCTGAGGAGTGCTCTTTTATCAGATCACACTCAAATAAGTTTTTTAATTATTTGTCTTCCTAATTTAAGATTGTCAATTAATTTGTCAGCTCCCTTGGTTTATAATCTTGATTGATAGTAGATTGAACCCAATAAAATTTAGTTATTTTTCATCACAATAGCGGAAACCCAAGCTTTCCCTGCGACCTGAGGGTCGCGACGAGTCGACCAATTATGCCACATAGTCATCAAATGGTACTATCTTTATAACTATTATAATTTAACACAATGTGCTGCCATTATTGGCAGCACATTGTGGCATTTGGCGATGTTTTTTGATTTGACAAAATCGATCGAAGGTATTATATGTACTGCATATTTCGGCATGTTATGCTCGCAATGATCTAACGCACACCTCTACTTTTGAACTGCATTTTATAATTTTAGGTACAATTGCCGCATATCGCGTGCCCTCTTTTTTAAATGTGCAGTGCTTTTGTCTTTTGTAGTCATGCATTCGAAGTTTTACACCAGTTTTTCGAGCAATAGTAAGTTTTTAGAACTAAAATCTTAAAGATTACGAAAAGGTGAGCCTTAGAGTTTGTAGAAGTTCGAAGGAAAAATTCTTTAGAAAAGTAGACCCAATGCGCCATGTCAGTCTAGTAATTGTATGAGTGTAAGTAAATAAAAACTGAATGCAATTAAACCTGACATAGTTCAAAAATCTTTTAACACACACAGATAGTATATCTAGGGAAAAAGATGGAACGGTAGATTATTATTTGTTTCAGGATCAGAGAAAAGCCCTTAACAGACACGTATTTTTCGAGCAACCATTTCACCCAGGTTCTTAAAGCAGATAATGGCGAATGGTTGCTGTAAACAAAACGACATGCTCTGGCATCAGCCGTGCTCTACCTCCCATTGAAAAATTACTGGCCGATTTTTTTGCTTCGAAAACGATCATCCAGTTTTATTTCATTTAATTAAGTATTTTAGTATTCCATAGGTATAAATTTTTCCACTAAATTTCTATCAAAGCGCTCACCATCATTTCATTCCATTTTAATATGCAAGACTTTTCTGATACTGCGCTTAACAAAGCCGAGACTGCCATCTTGTTTATGACGTGGGAGACGAAGTACCCTATTGACTGAGATTTGGAGCAATTTTATTTTCGAACAATTTTTCAGCTCATTTGCAAGACGTTCTTCGATGTCATTGCTATGGTAATTGAGTGAAAATTGCTCAAAATGTTTGGTAGAAAGAAAAATTGTTCCAAATATATGTACGTACAACAACGCCTTAACAGTAATAATTAATATGAAACAAAAATCAATCATGTGCCTGAAGATGTATGGAATATATAAAGGATATGGTGGACTGTTAAGATCATCATATAATGCAAGTTCACACATATGCCATTTTCTTTAAATAAACAACTTATTTACAAATATACAGTAATCTAATTTTTTAAATGTTCATCTATTTTTTTTAAAGTTGCCGTACATATATGCTGCTTATAGCGTACACCAGTAAATTCCGATCATATTATTAGTGTTAAAAGGCTTATTATGAGCCGAAATATACAGTAAGTATATAAATATTAATCAGAATTATTTGTGACAAAAATATCTAGAGTATCTTTTTCTTAACAAGGGATATTAATGTAGATAGTATTGATATTTATATGCTAAATTCAAAACTGTCCACACTTTTATAAGAATCAATACGATACAATTAATTAAAAAAGTGGAAAAATATTTTCAAAAAATATTAATAAAATACAAAATACTTTTCTTTTTTTAAAAAAAAAATTACAATATCTCGTAAATGCTAACAGAAAAAAATATATATTATAACTATCACCTCTATTAATAGGTGCTATATGCAAATTTTATTATTTTAATATACCTAGTTTAATGATGTATTTTCCCTGTTTTAAATAGTTTTCGGTGATTAATTGATTAGCAATAAATGGAAATTTCTATTATTATTTTAACATATGTGTATTAAATTACATCATGGACTTGTATGACAACATTTTCGTTAATCTTCTTAATTGATAAGTGCTATTGTAGCATAGGACATAAAACATACCTTTCGTTTACTAGATTTAAAAATGTATCTCTATAATTTATTTTTTTTAAATACTTCGCACATATTTTTCCGTCGCTATTTCTCTATTCTATTTTCTGACACGAAGGGCAATATATTGTAAATGATTTGTCGGTAACAAAAGCAGCTAACAACATCATTTGTTAGAGAAACTCGTGAAAAGAACACCAACTAATGCCAAATATAATCTAAAATATGTTTTTCCGAACAGAATTCTTCAAACTCAAAGCAAATTTTGTTTTATCTTGAATAAGCTGGAACGCAAGAACTAAACAAGTTGTGGGCGATAATATGCATGAAAGATTGCTAATATTTTATGAGAGACATAGACATGGTAATTCCAAACACTATTCTTTCTTTGCAGTCTGCTGGAAAACAATTCGATGGGTAATCTTAGCTGGCCATTTTTCCTACGGTAAACCTATAGGAAGCATTATATATTTATGTGTTTCCTCATAAATAAATCGGAGTGCTCTGTTGGTCCAAAAGAAGCATTTGGGTTATACTTTTAGCGGATTTCTTTCTAAGTATGCAACAACCTACGTTTACTCATGCACAAAAAAAGATGGCGTAAATATCTTTTGCAATTTCATTCAAAATTATATATTATAATATAAATTAGTTTATAAGTAACTAAATTCTTAAAAAAATTTCTATTACATAATATTCCCCTAATATGTAACCGGTACAATGAAATGCTTCCATTTCTATATTTAATTCGAATTTAATCTTTAGTTTCAGATGTATACGTAAATATTCTGTTTTAATTTCATAATAGAGAAATTCTAGCAAACGATTAATCTGCAAAATGTTAAAAAAAAATGTTTTTGGTTATAATCTCAAAAGAATATTTTTCTCATATTTTACATCAAATACTATAATATTTATTTTTATAACAATATGTTTGAAAAACTCATAATATTATTCCAAAAATAAAAGAATATGTTAAAAAAAAGTCTTTCCGTTTTTTAATACATTATACATCGAATTATTTCTAATTAAAAGTTATAAACTAACAAATGACTTATTACATTTAAGATCTGACAAATTCCCTTTTGAATATGTTTAAAATATTAGAACTGATCATTACACTTGAAAATTTAAATGTAGGATTATATAACACGGAAAATAAAAGCAGTTTGATCTTTTTGATATGCTGTTTCATTTTTTTTTATCCTAACTTTGTTCATTAATTCATACTTTATTTCTTTTTCAATTATTTTATATTTTTTGAATTTGAATTTTTTTCAATGGCTAAAAGAATTTTGAATTATGCTGCGTTAGAACATTTTTTATTGTGCGATTCTCATTTAATACTTGTGCACCCATTTTTTAAAACTCTGCGTCCATCAGGAAATTCCTCTTTCCAGTCGTCAAGAAGAATTAATCTACCCGAAGCATACGAAATTTAATATGTATGTCTTTAAGAATTTGTTGCATGAAAAGAACGACTTTAATTATGAGAATTGTTCCTAGAAGTTTATTTAATCTATTAATACTGTAATTTAATTCAGTTTAAAAGATCAATATTATCCCTTTACTACGAAAATTATAAAAATTATTGAAAATGTTCATGTTTTTATTGAACCATACATTAAACAATTGTTGTATGCTTCAGTATCTCCAATCGTGTGTAGCATTGGACATATCAAATGCCTGATTAACCACCTTAATTGCAGAGTACTTGGGGTAACCCAAGAATTCATTGGGAATGTGCGTGGTTATATATAGAAAAAAAGAGGAAGCCTTTGACTAACTCTGCACATTATCTACGTGGCTCTGAATACTGCATCGATCCTTGGATTCTGAATGTGCGTTAGTGTGTATTAACCACTTCAGGACCGGCGAAAGGAGAAAGAAGCTTTTCCCCAGGCCCATTCGTTTCAAGAGTATACGCACGCACGGGACCTGGCGAATTTCCCTGCTAAGCCTAATTTCATTTTAAAAAATTAATGTAAAATTTTAAATGCATTCAAGTACGTTAAAATTTATATCTTACTATTACTGATAATATCTGAATGTACAGTACAAATACTTTCGCTATGTTTTTTAAAAAAATTGCGAGTTTTAAATAAAATGTTTTTATTTCAATAAAAAAAAGTACTCTTTTCATTCTTTTTGCATTGATGATTAAAATAAAATAGACGCAAAACTTACATAATACTATCTGGCAAATATAAAACGATCACATAAACTTTATGCAGTTCTAACTGATACAAATCTTTCAAATAACACAGCTGTCTAATATATCGTTTTTTTTTTATTTTTAATTAATCCTTATAATACTTTTTACTTTCTTAGTATCACTTTAGTATTATGTTTACTGCTCTCATGGTTGTGGCAATTCTAAATGCGATAGCAACGATTAAGAATCGTTTGTTCTTACTGAATTAAAAATGAGTCATCGTAAGAAGAAAGATTATTTTTTTCCGCGTTAAAAATGAGTCATCGCGTTTGTTCTATGAAGACATGCTTTTTAAATGTCTTTTGAGAGTTAAATTTATTGTGAAGTAAATATGAACCACAAACAAAATAAATACTGAAACTATTATTATGAATGTATGATGTCCAATAAACTAATAAGCTTTCCTTCGTTTTCCAACTTTGTCAAAATATAAACAGAAATCCAGAGGGCAATAAATCACAAACGCTTAAATGCCCTATTCTCGCGAAAAATCTAAATATGTGCAATTGTTTGCATTCATAAATATCCCCCATATAATTTTAAGAAACTCGGAGCCGAAAAAGCATATTAAAATTCAAAGTTTTGCTAAAAATTAATCGAAAAAATGCAGACTTGAACCGCCAACTAGTGCCTTGTAAAAATTAATAAAAAAACGTTCCAAACACTGATCACAATGGTGTGATCATGGGCCTCAGAGAAGAGAAAGTGAAATCACATGTATGATACCGGGGGCCCTGGAGAAAGAAAAGCGTGATCACGTACGTGATCATGGTTCTAAACAGTTAACGTCACACGAGAGCTATTGGTGACAGATATTGTAATTTTGAACCATGGCCTAGCCTAATGTCAAGACATTTAGTTTGTGTGTGGCACCCTTCTCTGCAAATTCCCATACCACGGCAAAAAGAGGATGGTGGAATAAGGAATGTTTCGAAATTTTCTTACCTGACTTATTGTTGGTTAAGGTATCCGACTGCTTGCGATAACTTTTTTTTTAAAAAAACATGGAGATATGGGGATTGTTTTAAGATTTGTTTAGTACATTTTAAGAAAAATAGACTAAAATTAAGAAGAGAAAGAGATTATTACTAAAATGGGAAAAAATTTGATAAAAATGTACAAAAAGTAACATAAACGCGGCCCATTCTGTACCAAAATTATATTAACAAATTTTCCATATTTCAGCTCTGATGTGTTGCTATGTTATTTATTTTTGAAAAAATCTTCAGGATAAGAGATATTTTAATTTCGATAAAAACTAGAGCAATTTATCTTAATTATTATATGAAATTGCTTTAAAAAACAGTGATTATATTAGCGTAGTGTAAATTTTGTAATAGGAAAGTGATTCATAAATCTGAAGGTTAAAACACTCCTGCTATTATACAGAACAAACACACACAAAATCAATTAACTATTTTCAAAACGTTTTGAGTAATCTCTGGCCTCCGTTTGATTATTTTCAAAAAATCACATTTAGAGTAAAACGCGTTTTAAAGTAGGACATTTTGCTTAAAGTAATGGGGCATCTGTTTTTACTAAAACACTTGTAATTTTTGTTCTAGTGAACGGAAAAGGATAAACTTGGTATTTTTATAAAGCTAATAAGATGGCCTATAAAATAAAATCATAAAAATGTTCAATTTCTGGCGAAATTCACAATTATAGGGTGATCGGATACCTTTAATGTTTCTTAGTGCATTTTTTATCATCTGATATCATTCAGAAGCGTAAGACATCATTCCATGTATGGATCTTCATCAATATATATTGCTCTACGAATTCTAAGGTTACAAATGCACACCTCGCTCATGGATTGTTGATGGGAAACGATAGTAATATTTTCAAATACTGTAAAAACACAGGTTTATTTTCTTATGTTTGTTTTAACATTTATCATTTAAAAATGACAGTTTTCTTTAGCCATCGAGTTATTTTTAAATGTGGCATAAAAAAGCGAATAATTCAATATAATAAATCTGACCTTTTAGGTCTTATTTTAATTTTATGCGAAAACAGATTTCCTTCCCTCCAATTATACCATTACTTAAAATTCGGACACATACTTTCAAAGTCTGAAAATAAAATGTTAATTCTTTCTATCGATGCAAAAGTGTAAACAAGTTTATAATATCCTGTTTCTATAAACGCTCAGAGAAATTTTCTTTTCCGCAACGAAGTAAATGTCTTTGGAATGAGGTCCCTACGTTTACACTCCTTCCTTGTGAAACAATTTTTTTAGACCATAAAATTCTCAAAATAAACGAATGAATCTACCCTCGATATCAATCGGAAGCTTCATTGAAGGGGTCGTAAAAAGAACAGTAATTCTGCCACCTCGAAGAAAATATTTGTCAGGGTCGAAGTGTACCTCTGACCATAAAATAAGTTCTCCTTTCAAACTGATCTAAAAATAAGAAGTAAATTCCGTTTGGTCCGTCAAAATCCCATCGATCAAGCATTAGAGGGAGGAAGTAGACTGAATGTGAAATGGATTGCTTTTACGAGTCGTTCAGGCTGTTTTTACACAAGAGTAACAGGCTGTTAGAGTCTAACTATTAGATAAGCAAAGAAAGCAGGAGTTGCCATTAAAAGTAGCGAAATAAATAAACGTAGAGTGAAAAATATAATTTAGAAGCTTTTATATTTATTTTACATGTATAATTTTTATACGAAATTTTTTCGGAAGCTCCAGGCTATTTTAAAAATGACCAAAATGAATTGACTCGCGTTTGTTTTGGAATCTCTCCATCTTTTATTTAAAATACTTCGAATAAGTTTTATCATTTTACGTCAATAGATATATTTTTTGGTATCTTCAAGTGACGAAAACGTTTTTAAACTAATTTCATCACAGGAAAATCCCGTTTTCGATGACGTAGCAGTGAAATATGTTTGTGCATTTTGAAAACTTCCCCATGTATACAATGAGAAATTAAATGTTTTTAAAAAATTTCCATGTGTACATTAATTTTGTTTTGTTTTGTTTGGAAGCACTTTCTCATATATTTCGTAAATTATTGACCTATTTTCTAAGGGCGACTTTTTTATGTTTGTTATATGCAAATATTTATGAAATTTTTGAAAATGTTTCGTACGTTTTTTTATTTGGTCCTTTGTCTGCCACACAAAAACAAGTTTTTCTGTATTTCAATGTCTTGGTTATTTACCCTACGTCACTGATGCCATAATAAATCCTTTAATCATGATCTTTCTCTCAAACTGAAACGCATGAAAAGGTACATGGATAGACAAAGGCTATTATACAACTTATGGACGTAATTGTTTTTAAGCAAACCAGAATCAAGAGCTGTGTTTCTTAAATATATTTCATGAAAAAGTTGTTAAAATAAACCAGTGACTATCTCAATTGAAAATAAAAGTTCATTCCTTTCCATTTCTAATACTCTAAATGATAACAAGATTTTTAATATGATAAAAAGATTTTCAAGGTAGAACATTGTAAATGTATAGTAGATGGTAGCTTACAAACACAGATTTTGACATAACCATCTTACTCTGTAACATTGAGTTGGATTAATGGCTTTATTATAATGACCTTTTTTTGTAAAGATATCGAAGAAAAGGTAAGGCGATTGGGCAAATTGACCCGACTTTTGTCATATTTCCAGAAAAGAATATTCTTGTTTCAAATGCAGATACCCTATGTGTTGAAAACAATAGGGTAAACTTGGCTAATATGGAAGCCAAAGGACTTTATTGAAAGTATAGTACTGTAAAACACTTTACACTTTTCTAAAATTAAGATGTATCAAACTTTAGAGAAGGGTCTTCCGAACGATATATGAACAAATCTCCAACCCTTATTGCTATTTTTATGTTATGGCTCCGAAACAAATTCTGCAATTGGCCATGTTCAACTAATACTGTAGGTAATATGGGCATTATTTCCCATATTACCTTAATATTGGCATGTTGCATTATATATGAGAGGTTGCAATTATGAGCAGGTTGCATTACAAAAAAGATAAAAAGAACTGTCATTTCTACATATACCTTTTCCAAGCAAAAATGCATTTTTACTCAAATTACACGTTTGGCAAATGATAAAGTACAATTTGTTCAATAACAAAAGTTTAATTTTATCATAAAAAATATCTAAGATTTATCAATTAATTTAAAAAAAATGAATAACGAAAATCAGAATAACTATTAAAATAACACAAAATATTGAAAACTTAAAGAAAAACAACACTTTAATGGGTTTGCACTTGTATCACACACATACGCTACACTCATTACACTAGAAGGAGTCACCCTCTAACTCTAAACATTTCTCATCAGATCAGAATGAACAAGAACTACAAAACTGCACCCATTCCTGTCCTTGATTTCCCTCGTAATAGTAAGCACTATTTACAGAACAAACGCCGGACGCATTGTGTTTACTGGCACTTGTTGCTGCTCTGCGTTTTGACCTTACACACCTTCTTCACGACTTTTGTTAGGAACTCTTCTTCGTAGAAACCAAACATTCTGCATTTGTCAGCTTTCTTGCGACGTTTTTACGTCTTCCAAGATTTCCGCAGGTTGTTTTCAGTGTTGGAATTGAACTCAGGTCCTTAAAAAAAAACGTTGCTGCTGACTGCAATAATTTAGTAGTGACAACAGATAATACATGTTCAGCTGTAACTTAGCCTATGTTATTATAAGGAAGAGGTTTATGGAAGGAAAATGAACTCAAAAAACGTAAGGGATGAATGGATGTTCCAAGAGTAGGGTTAGAATGCATTACTTTGTCAAATTTCGGTAATGTCCATATTACCGCAACATTACTGCTCATATTTACTCTAGTGACATTATTCAGTAGTTGGCGTTACTGCTGTCGAAGAGAGGACGAACGAAACCAGCCGCTCACGCCAACTACACACATAAGATTTCACACACACAGCTGTTTATAGGTTTCTTGTAAAATTAATTAATTTTGCGTGTGAAATCTTAAGTAACTAAAATATAATCATAGCCCCAATTTGAATATCAAATAATTGTACTTGCATTAGAAGTGATCTGATTCCTCTTCTATTTCAACCGCACAACAAAACAAACAAACAAATCACACATTTTCCATGATGCTTGAACATTGCCAACAACCAGTGCGAATGAACTAACTCAAAACCATTACGCGTAATATGGACATTAGTTTAAATTTACCCTTATTTGCCATGTTTATCCTATATAAAATATCGTCGACTCTCGATAATTCAAAATTGGAGGTACCAATGAAAAACTTCGAATTATTAAGAGTTCGAATTTTAAAGAGAGTAGGTAAAAGTAAAACTTAACCTCTCGAACACGACTCTTTCACGACCTATCCAAATGTTTTCCATTCCATATTGGAAATAAAATTATTTTACAATCGGTTCCCTCAGACACTGTCCCCCAAACCATTGGTTCTTCAAGGCATGGTCTAGTTCGGCCCATGTCCTGCCTAGCACCCTATATTATACATCCCACAGATGAGTCATAATTTGTCATGTCACTCCGACGCAAATTACACAATCCTACGCACATCTCTTCTGAACACATGTGTAGCAAAGCCACTTGCTAAACAAAGCATATGGACGGTTGACAATCGGTGCGGCCGTTCAATTCTCCACTAATAGAAAGCAAAAAATAATGTCTTTTCGCCTGAGGGACCGGGAAACACAAAGAAGGGATGGCAGACTGATGGTCATCAAAGGGTCTACGTTACAGGTAAGACGCGCAAAAACAATACAATTTAAAACATGTAAGCTCCAACCGCTTTTTGCTTCAGGATAGAGAGTGTTCAAATTGTCGAGAATATATGAAATGACTTCGAATTATTGTGTGTTATAATCTAGCCTGCCACAGATTTTACTTCGAAATTTTTGTGTGTATTAAACGTATTGTTTTAGTTCGAAATATCAGGAGTTTTTCCAAGGAGCTGAGCATATACTTCAAATTAGAGAGAGGTTCGTGTCATCGATAGTTTGAATTTGTGAGAGTCAACTGTATATTCTAGCTTTTACGAATATTTTTACTTCATTATAAAAAAGATTCAAACTAAATTTTTATTCGAAGGAAGAGAAACTTTTATAAAATTCATTTTGATCTCGTTTTATCGCTGCTTTTAAATAGTTTAAAACTGATTATAATGCCTATGAGATACATTATAAAAATCTTACTTGGAAATCTGGAGAAAAAAAATATTTTAAACTGTAGAGAAAATAACAAATATTATATTCAATATTTAAGTTAATCTGTCCGAAAAATCAAGAAAATATTCCTTCCTAGGGCTAATGATCTTGTCTTTTTGGCAGGTTGACAAAGAAGCCAAGTGTCTGCCAGAAAGAACAAGATACAATCAAATTGAATCAAATACATCCCCTCACTTGTCTTTTCACTTTTATGAGTGTTTTTTACAAGATTACGTTGAGGATTTCATTCAGTAAAGGATTTTTGCTGCCAAATCGAATTTCATGTCAAAATTCCATTTTCTGTATAGAATAAGCGATGAATTCATTCATCTGTCTCTCTTAATGGTTAAGAGCTCTATTTGTATTATTTTTAGAAATATTCTTTTCTTGAATGTTTGTCAATCTGATCTAAATATAATTAATCAAAGAGAATAAGTAAAAAAGTTCTATTTGATTAGTTATTGAGGTTTGCCCATGTTTTGATGACAAAAAAAACTTACTTGAGTAGGTCAAGCAAAAAAACTCATCTGGAAAGAAAAGAATTTATATTTTTCAGTTGAAAGAGATCTTACGGCATACTACATTTCTTTCACTATCCCATTCACTGCCAACTAATAGATATTTGTAGTGTGTGCTGTAATTTTTGACTGAATATCTCCTTTTGAGTTAGGAATTATTAGAAAGGGAATAAGAAAATTATATAGTGTAAAGAACATTAATTATATTTTTTATTATTAAAATTATAACTTGGGCGATTAGATTATACCATAATATATATGGATGTTTCTATATGAAATCGCTTCATTCCAACACCGTTCAACCGATCACTGTGAAAATTAGCATGCATATGTATTTCTTGTGGAGAAAATTTTTTGTGCTATCCTCTTTATTGCAGTTCCCTACCAGGTGGTGCTACAGCATAGCAACTTCTGCACCGTTCATTCAATAGCCAAGTCGCAAACGTGGTCGCCAAAAATGATGCAAACCTAGCTCAACACTAACATTTCCCTATGTTTCCATCTGTGGTTGATCTATACGCGTCCTCTGAGTAAATCTTTGGTCTATAAAAATCAACAACCCTTTTCTGAAGAAGAAACTGTGATATGCAGATTATATAGTTTAGGTCCGATTGCTAAAAAAGTTAGCAAAAGTGGGATATAAGTCGGAGAGATATATGGAAAAGAGTTAATAATTCAGTGTGAGAGATCGTTAGAATTATAAAGAGGTAGATAATTAGATAGTGGAAAATTATATACTATCGAATAGAAGTTACCAAGAGATTGTAAGATTACGCATTAGAAGATAAGAAGACTATCTACAGTTCAAGTATTAGTCATATTTATTGCGCGTTTTGATATTTAAATTATTAAAGAGGTTTAAGTGGTAATTAGTTACATATTTAGCATTTAAAGCAATATTAAGGTAGAAGATATATTAATATAAAGTGGATAAATGAAGTATTCTCCAAAAACGCGACTCTGGTCACCTTACCTCTGCTGGGTAATCGGAAACATCTCATTTAATTTGATTCATTAAATTGTTTGGTTAATTAAAGTGTTGAATAAATAATTGGAAATTATCATGTCGAATCGTTCTTCACTTACTCCTACATCTTTAGCCGGGTCACAGGGTAGAGGGGGAGTGGTTGCACATTGGATAGCCATTACAATTTAAGGAATGGCATTGCTTGCGAATATTATTATTTTTATACAAAATACAACCAACACAGAAAGTATTACACATCCAGATATAAATTATTTACACTATTTTAAGCGTTCATTAAACAAAATTTGTAACAATGTGTTGCTTTTGCTGAGCAGAGATCAGCTTAGGAAGGTATTTTCAAAAATCGACCCACAAGAAAGTTACGGGGCGTTATAAATTTTAAACAAAGTCCTTTTTATCAGGTATTAGTCCTTCAGACTTAAAATTTAGTAAAAAGTGCTTTTTTTCCCTCGAAATCTTTTGTTTTGTTTAATTTCGAATTGCCGTAAAATTAACTCATTAAAAACTTCTTTATCCTTCAGTAAGTATTGTTTAATTTTCCAATTGACCCGTGCAAATAATGGGTGTACCAGCTGGTAATTACATATATATATGAATGTATATAAAAAACTTAAAAAATTTTATTGTTGTTGCCGTGCATGATGATCTTTATTTTAAAGATCAATGCAAAGTGCGACGTTTTGTTGGCCTGCACTGAACAAAAATACCTAGTATCTACGTTTTTTTTTTTTTAATGCTTTGCACACATTTGATATGGCTTTATATGTATCTTTTTTTTCTGTAGGAGGAAGATATTCTAAGTAATGGAAGTCAGTTGTATTTGTTACTACGTCAATTTTATCACAGTTATTGCTTTCTCCTGCTTTGCAGCCGTCGCTTTCTAATAAATGCATAATATCCGATTCCCTAAATGTACGCATCCTCGCCTTTTTATTCCCTTGATTTCTCGGGTTATAGAACTTGTGTGCATTCTGCAAGAAGATTTAGAAATAGGTTAGAACAATTTACTTGTACCAATGGATGATTTTTCTGCGGTCTGCTAGTCATTACTTATATATATCAATCCATTTTTATTACTTTACAACTCTTAATATCTACCATCTCCTTACAGTTTTTCCCAGTGAAGATCATTACACATCTGCGTAAAAATCTGACATAACACTACAATCCTGACTGTCGTCAGATGAAATTAGGTGACGAGCTCGTAAAATCGAAGGTGTCATCAGGGGGGGGGGGAACACTACGAGATAAACACTATATTCAGTGACGCCAAATACAAGTTATGTAGTTTTTGTTTTCTTTCCGTTCAATAAAAATTACTGTACACAGGAAATTGAGATATTATATGAGTTAATATCATTATATTTTATAAAAAATTTCCTGTTTTTTTTAAAAATAAATCCTTGGCACTTAGGGCAAGGCGCTGTAAAAATAACCTTTAAATTTATTTTATTCTTTCATTTTGATATTAACAAACATAAATATAAAAAAAGCATAAATGTTGTTTTGAATTTCGTGAAAAAGTAATTATGAATAAAAAATTTATCAAATATATTGGTCATTTATAGATTAAGAGTTGATATAATCCCTCCGTACTGAATAACAAGCTAACACATTTTCTAATGCTTTAAGCATTAATTTAAAAACTCTTAGGTATACTCTTGTTTATGAACTTTATTTTTGAATAACCCTAAATATGGATTCAAATATCTATTTATTCAAAATAATCTTCCGAGCTCATCGATAATTAGTAAATAAGTGTTGAGTAATTCAAGTATCGTCTGCGATGTTATTTATTTATTGCAAGTCGAGCTTAAATTATCCGACTAATTTTGCCGAAAATTGACACTTTTTTATCGTTTTATTTTATAAGCCCGTCTGATTAATTTAATAAAAATACCACGATTACTATTTTACGTTCACTAGAACAATTACTGCAAGCGTTTTAGTACAAGCAGTTGTCATTACTTTAAGCAAGATGCTATACTTTAAAACGCGTTTTACTCGATTTTTCTTAAATGCTCAAACGGGGTCAGGGATTGTTAAAAAAGTTTCGAAAATATTTAACTGAAACTTTTTGTGTATGTTCTGTATAATAGTAGAAGTGTTTTAACAACTTCAGATTTATCAATCACACTTTTATTACAAGATTTACAGTCCCTTATGTGAATAGAATCACTGGTTTTTTTTAAGCAATTTCATGTAATAACTCAGATAAAGTGCTCTAGTTATTGTAAAAATTAAAATCTCTTTTCCTGAAAGTCATTTCAGAAATGAATAACATATCAACATAGCAGAATTGAAAATTAGTTCATAAACCCTTGGTACAAAATGGGTCTCATTTATGTTATTTTTTGTAAATATTTACCCATTTTAGTAATAATAATTTCTTTTCTTCTTAATTTTAGCAATGTTTTTGAAATGTACTAAACAAATCTAAAAACAACAAAAAAATCTCCATATCTCTATTTTTTTTTTAAAAAATAAAAGTTGCCCCAAGTAGTTGGATACCTAAGACCTGCAATGCTAGAATTCTTTAACCAGAATAGTTTTAGTTTCCATCATTTTATAAACATTTGAAATGGACAAAAGTTCCATTACCTTATGGGAACTAAAATATATACCTCAGTTTAATTAGCAATTAGGCTGTCATTGAAATGATGAGTCTTCCAAATTAACTATTCACTGGGTGTTATATAAAATATACCTCTTGAAAGTGTATTCTGGGAATATACAAGAAATAACTTAATATATAATAAAGTTTAATACAAGAACTGTTCGACGCATACTGAAAGAATTCTTTCTAATTATGTGTTAGAATTACAGGTCATGAACCATTGTTAACGTTCAGAAATAGTCCTTTCTTGTTTAATCCAGATGTATGATACTTTGGGTTATGTTGTGCATTCTAGTGTTCAAAATAATAAACTATTGTTTAAAAAGACTAAAAAAACACCCTGTTATAGTTAATTGAACTGAGTTGTAACTTAATCTTTTACTCGGCAAATCTGGAATTAGTCACCCAAACATGGAATTATCCAACAAATCCAGGATTAGTCGCCAGATGCGGGATGGAATCTGAAAATGGGTATTCATTAATCCTGATGATCCTGAACAGGACAATGGAACAAAACTATGAAATCTTTGTTTTTTTTTTTTTTGTCACTCCTGGACAAGTGAGCAAGATTTCGAATTAATCAGACCTTTTAAAGTGGGTAAAAATGGAGTTCAAAGTTTCTGTTACATACAAGGGAAGCTTATAAAATGGTGTTAAAAACATGGTTTTCTAATATGCTTGTTATTTCAGAAATTTTAAAAAATGATATATCTATACATATATTATAATGAATAAAATTAAATTACAATTCAGTTATCATTATAAGGTAACGATAATACACGCTATTTAATTTTATACATATATTCTTTATAATCTATTTCAATTGTATTTTTAATCCTGCCTTATTCGTGATATACTGTGGTATTTCCATATTAAAAAAAATTTCTCAGGAAGTTTTCAAATTTTTTTAAGGCAACGAGGTTCAACTCAATTATTTCTAGCCCTTTTGAAAAAGAGCATTAAAAATTTTTCTCCCTACTGAAATATATTTCTTATAGTTCAGTTAAATTATTATGTTAGTAACAGAAATGATCACGTTGAAGACAAATCTATTCTATTCAAATCTCTTTCTGACGCAAGAAACTACACAGGAGCTTGTATCTTATTGGCCAAAATTTTCCGCTAGGGTGCTGGAGGGCTTTGAGATCTTCTTAGATGCAACTCTGTTCTCATTATTCCACCAGACGATTCTGGATAGCGTCTATTCGGAGTCTGAAACCCTCAGGACACTAGGAGCGACTGTACGAGACAAACTGCATCGATCGGGTATAAAATGATGAGGGAGATACAATTTCACGATATTCGAAAAGGGATGCACTGTCGTTTCGAAAATAGACTTAGGGATTTTCTACAACTTCCACCATAAAATGCAAGCCGTGTGAGCCTTTCATATTCTAAACACAATTCGAGCTACTATTTCATTGATGAAAATACTTCCGGTTCTGCATATTTTGAATACAAATCCAATTAACTATTTTACTCATGATTACTTATGTAATTGAATTTTATCCTTATTCGTACCGTGGAAAGTTATTGTTCATATCTTATTATATACAATTTTATTTTTATACCATGTAATTATCATCATACCATACAACTATCTTGCATCATGCGCAATATATTCGTATGTAATTTATTTATTTCTTTTTTCTTCTTTAAGAGCATGATCTCAGTGTTTTGAGATTCTATATATTCTACAATTAATCTACAATGTCCCAATCATCAACGTGCAAAATTTTAATTAAGTAAAAATTAAAAATAGATTCTAAACCTGTATTCTTGTAAAAAAATTTCAAAATTCTTAAAACATTCTAGACATACTTACATGCATTGCATTTATTAACCAGTTTACTTAAGATTACAAACACAATATTTTTAAAACTGTTTCTCTCCTTAAAAATAGCAATTTATTAAAAATTTAGGTGAATTAATTCTCGACTCCTGCTCAAGTATTACTACAAAAGTTTTTCTTGTGAACTTAAGAGACTTACAAAAAATTTTGAAATCGGCACTACAATATTTTTATCGAAACTTCTGAGATATTAATACTCAAATTTCCAAACAGGCTAAACATAATTTGAATTATAACACATAAAAAGTATTAGACACACGATACTTTAATTGCTATATATTAGCCAAGATTAAGTTCATGAGGAAAATACAAAAAAAATTAATCAATCATCAAGAAACAAATTATATGTGGCCCTGAAGCTTTAGAATTTCAATCACAATTGGTAAGAAGCAAATGATTAACAAGCAATCCGACTCCAACAAATTGAGAAAGCAATTAGCTACATTCTGGTGGAAATGGCGTAATTATTCTATCTTCTGATTATCTATTCAACTAGTCTATCTACACATAATGACACTCAACTCTACATCCTGAAATTTTATTTACTGACCGGTCTGTCACAAATCATTGAAATTCCCATTGCAGATGTCTCCACTCTCAGAAACAGACAGCTGGTCGTTTCAATAGTGGTTGGATATTGATTGAATTAAGGATTTCTGTGCTGACCACTGATCACTTCACTACGCTCATTACGGCTAGATCTACTGAGTGGGGGAAGTTAAACGACTTTGAATTGGGATAGAATGGTAGAGTTATAATGGTTAGATACTAACTTTGTAGTGTAATGAACTATTAGTGCATTAAAAATATCATACACGGACGAGATCATACTTAATAATAGCTTGAGTACCAATATATCGGAAATAGGAAATGTACCATACATATTATTTTGTACGTACACATATACAAAACAATATGCATATTCATATAGAATTTTTGGTTAATTTCAACAAAATTCAAATAGAATGTTTGGTTAAATCAAGCAGTTAATATTTTACTCACAACATGTTCCAGAAAAAAACACATTCTTTCATTGCATATAACTAGGCACAATATTTAACAGAATGGGGAAATGGAAGAATTTTATTTTAAATTTCAGTTTTAAAGTTTTCACACTATCTTTTTATTTTATACTTGAGGAACACAAAAAACTCTAAATGTTTGCTTTTTACAAGCACACTATGTGCCATGAAGAATATTTCGTATATCTTAAAAGAATTTATCTCATACTTACAAAGGAATTTCTTTGTTCTTTTTTTTAAACGGTTGAGGTGTGTGTGTGTGTGTGTGCGTGTGCGTGTGCGTGTGTGTGTGTCCACACTATTTGAAGCATGGTGTAATACTGAGTCTTACATTGCAATGGGGACAGAGATAATATCGGCTTTTTTGGATTACCTTCCCATTTTCATTTCTTATCAAGTAACAAAGTGCAGATTGTCTTGCCAATCTACATTCTTTATCAAATATTTTCAAAGGATCTAAATTCCTGGGTTCAATGGATATAATTCTCGTCTTCACCCAATAGGAAAACCCGAATGAGAAGCATAGACAAATTGCATCTCTTAAAAACACTAACATTAATAATCTCACTATTAGAATTAAAAATATGTGCAACTCAGAGATAGAAAGAAGATGTCAGTGCCCATGCAGCGTACGGGCAAACCGGTGTGGCTAGTTTTTAGTATCCCGTACGGTGTAAGAGCAAACCATTAACGAGATTAATGGTTAACTGAACTTTTATATAAATATAGGTTTTCTTATTAATTATCTTGCAGTTAAATGAAAATAGTGCGTGTGTGTGTTGTGTGTGCACCCAGTTCTGTCTTCTTTTCCGCGATTTTGACTTAACACAAACAATTCAAATTCTAATAAAAAAAATTTTCTTTCCCTTTATTTTTATAACTGCAGCATTGTTGACGAGGAATGTAATTAAATATCCCTTATAAGAAATTCTTAAACCTCTACAAGGAATTTTTTCTGCTTAGGGAATATCAAATATCGAATTCACGATACCAAACCCAACGACTAGGATACGGGAAAGAATAAGAAAACCAAGAATGGTTCATGGCGAGGAGATATATTATTTAATGGTACCTCATACCTCCAGTTGATCACTCAAGACATTTCTAGGGATATCAGTTATATTGCTGCCTTACGCAAACGTTTGCGTTTATTGTTTGAATGTGACATTGAATAAAATAATTTTATGTGCATTATCTCGCCAAATTTACGTGTTCATGAATTAGAGTAACTTTTTTTCTTACTTTTCAGACGACAATTTACTTTGTATTAAAAATATACAACATTGACAAGAAATACAAAGTTGTTATGTTATAAAAAAATTTAAGTTATCAGCGGTGAACTTTTATGTTTAAGATCCTAACATTAAACTCACTGCTGGTTTTTTTTTTTCATTTTGCTGATTTCTAAGACAGGAAACAATCTTCTATTAATCCCTGATGCATTGCATTTTTTCACTATTTTTCTTTTTTCGCGCATTCTTTGAGAACATATCTGTCATGTAAAAACAGTTAGATGTATAAATATTAGCATGTGTGCTCCCGTGTACACTGTTGGCCATTAAAAACTTTCACTCTATGAAAAAAAATTATATAAATGTCAATTTCGCATGAAAGAAAGATTAAAATATATGCAAAGAACTAGAAGTTAAACACAGTTGGACGAATCAGGAAAGGGAGAAACACCATCCTAAATTCTGCATAAATAAAATACACAGCGGGTTTCTCATACGAAAATCGAATTGAAAACTTGTGCTTTTGTGAGAAGATCGTGTTATACTTCGTTTAAGAAGGAGAACCAGCTACCATCTCCATAAGGTAGAATCGTGGCCTATCGTGAGGTTAATTTATGTTTCCGCGATATTTCAACTTGCATTGGTCAGAATCCCATGAATGTTATGTGAATATGGAATGGATGGGTACAGGAGTCTCGCGCAGATATCATGCCTGATCTCAACGATCACCCGTAACTAACACCTTAAAGGACACACTTGTTGTCAGGTCGTCCCTCCGGAAAGTACAATTACATCAAGGACCTTGAATCAGATAAAGGTTTGTTTGCAGCACAATACAACAATCCGTACGGATAGTGCATTGACCTTTCTGCGATTGACCATTTTTGTGGTCTCCCTTTATATTGAAGCAAAGAGATGCTCGGCGAAAATGGTGCACCCTACGACAAAATTTGATACAGGAGTAGAACCGCGCAGTCTATTCCGACGAGTCCCTGTTCTGCATATACAAAAGATCGTGATCGGGGCTCTAGCCTTGAGATGAAGTATGTTTGCATTTGCTATCGTCATATGAGCTCTGCTTCTGGAATGATGATATACAGAAGTTGGGTACACAACATGAACACCTCTTGATCACGTTGTCAGTATATGAACACTTAGCGTTACATTTCTCAGACCTTAAGGTCAATGGCTGATGCCCTATCTTTGAGCCCTCGAAGACATCAACTTTCAACAATATTTCTCGTCTTGTTCTGACCTACCTCGATAGCAATAGCCAACAAGTCCTTCAGATATTTCACCCATTGTAAAATTCTGGGTTGCATACAGATTGGAACAGTGCCACTCTGTAGACATTACGATTGATGAAGTATAGCATAGACCTAAAGCAACATGGGTATCACTTGCCCGTCTATGTCTTCCGACCCCTTTTTTACTGGATGTCTATCCCGATTAGAACCATTTCAGGGGCCAAATATCTCCAGCTATGTATACTGAATTCGGACAATATATACTCCCTAATTAAACCATATTTTTTCCTACTGTGTTGTATGATCTTCTACTCAGAAGGCATCGTATTACGAGTATTAAATAAATTGGATTTGAAATTAATTTATGTTGCACTCTGGAACACCACATAGGTTATTGACGATCGATCTTCTATTTTTTAACCACAGTCAAGTGAAACCCTGGAAATGGCACCACCGATCTATAAATTTCCCTATCTCACCAATGTGAGGATTTTGAGCCTCAACAAGATTTCATGTGCAGCAACCTTTATACAGCTGATCTTCAGTGGCAGAAGAACACGAACTCACGATTCAACAATCCCAGGCCCGGGTTTCTGATCATGACCATTGCTCTACCACTACCAATAAGTATTTACTTAAACTGGGGTTCTTATACTGGTCTTTCCTTTCTGAAAGCACATTTTGCTTTTTTAGTACCTATACTGCTCCTTGTATGCGAATAAAATACTTTTTTCTGTATTACATGTATTTCAATACTAATAATTTTTCGAGGCCCAGTGGCTGAGTGGTAGCACACCACTCTTCCACGTCACAGGTTCCTTATTTAAATTCAGGACTGTGCAGGGACAACTCGACTTTTCTTCCCTTCAGTGGGTCAAAAAATGTGTACCAAGCTTGCTTGGGAAGTAAAAACTAAGACCTGCGCGTCAGACTGACCACCTGACCGGAACATCTGCTCATTCACCTCGGTATCCACGATCATGAAAACTGAAATGGCCACTGTAGGCCTTGGACCTCATGGTCTGTTGCGTTATAGAGTTTAGTTAAATAATTTTCCCAGTTAAGTACCGTGGATTTCTAAGAAAAGTCTGGGGTGTAACACTTTTGTTATATGAGTAAAACCAACCCAAATGTCATTTGAAATAAAATTTCACCTCAACAATATAAAATAATTTGAATTATCTGAAATGAATAAGCAGAAAACACTTACAAATCTCGTAATTCTAAACCTTATTTTCAACTCTTTAACAGTATATCAATCCAAGTAAACCTGTAAAAACGTAATTCAAGGTTTTATTCTATCATAATAATAAACTTCACTGCTCTTGCGCGTTGTACTGCATAGATGTTTTTCATATTTTCATTTCAAAATTATCTATTACATTTTAGATTATCCAATCTATTGTGTAGATGATGTTCAAGGAATTATTGTGAGAGGAGTGTAAATCCTGCGACAGATATGCATGGCTTGCATAGCACAGATCAAGGCCTTCTCATAATCTAAACGTAATTAATTGCAGAGCTAGGTATTATCCATATAAGCAACTATATGCAATGTTAAACACAGGTGACGGCCCTGAATTATATTAAATGTGTTTAAGTACTTAATTACACGTTAAAGTTGCCGGTTTTAGTGATATATTTCAACGAAGCAATGTTTTTCAAAATGTAATTAAATATTTAGTAATGTTTATTTTTCACGTTTTTTCATTTATGTCGAATATACAGCTTCTTTTAATAGATGACCTTTAATAGAAAATATGTTTAACTTCCCATAAGTCTATATATCTCACCCCGCTAGTATGTTGGCTATTCCGTACTTATATATAAATATTTCAAAAGTACGGATATATGTTTTTTGCTATCAGTAATAATTATTCCAAAGGCTATGAAATACAATAATATTATCTTAACAGTGCTTCTGAAAGACTTGCTTTTCTTAGAAGGATTTCTTTATCCTTATTCCTCTCTCCCCCTTAATACACCGCATACGAGTGCCAAAGTGAAAATGGTGGCACTGGGAATAGATAGCATTGTGTAATTTTTAATAGGCAGTTATGGGGTTAAATGACTTTTAAGTTAAATTGTATGAAATATCAGATTAATTTTTATGGGATCTTAACTCATTTCCAGTGGTAAAATTTGTGAAATTTTTATCTTTTAAATTTCTCTCAAAAGAAAGTTATGTATTTCTTTTCGAGAAATTTTCTTTTTTTGAATAGGAGCACTAGAATGATTTGCTTAGGGGGTCCACTCCTACCTTCCAGCGCTTTCTCGAAAAATCCGTTTACGTCATAGATCGTGATATAGATTTATCCAGTAATTTCCAGAAGCATTCATATGGTCGCCAAGTCACCGAAAATGGTCGCCAACAGGGTCACCATGTTGTCGAATTTGGTCGCTAAAAAGAATGTCAACTTCGCTCTATCGATATTATTTAACCAAATTCCCATTGGAACGCGTTTATAATGTAAGGGACGGCGTTGCTTGTAAATATAATTTTATTATAAACTAAATACAACAAAAAGTAATATTAATGTATTAATCACCCATATATATAAGTTAAAATACGGATAGGAAGAGAAATTTTTTTCTTACTGACAATATTGAAAAATATAGAGCTGCATAATAATGTAAATTCCATTTTTACAATGTCATCAGTTGTATAATTTGTACAGTTGGAGTTCGTCTGCCGTTACGCTGACAGGGGGCACCCCTCTTCGTAATACTTTTATAAAAATTGTATTGCCAATTAAAAGGACATGCAATTTGTTGAATTTTTGAAAGTAAAAATCTAATTCCATGTACAAAAGCTTACTTTATGACAGACTTTAGGATAAATTCTTAATTCCGACACGATTTAATTTCTGACCTATTCTGATTCAATAAATCAAACAACTGAAATAATTCATATTTAGTGCTGGTGTTAAATATTTCATCTCAAATCTCTACTTACATTAAAATTTCTAAAAAAAACAATAAATATCATTATATTAGACAATTTTACAACATTATGAGTAATAAAATGATGATAAGTAGTTTTATGAAATGCAATTGTGCCGCCTGCGTGGTGTGGTTGGTTTGTCGCTGGCCTTCTGCATCCAAGGTTGCGGGTTTGACCCCGGCCCAAGTCGGCGGATTTTCCTTATGCAGAAAATCGACAGCGGCCATTTCGTATGATTATACGGCATGTAAAAGATCCCTAGGGTGTCTGTTTGGCTTGGATGCTCTCGGCAAAATTAAATCTTTGTACAGTTTCGCATCGTGAGGAGCTCAGGTGTCACCCTCTGTGGAGGAAACTGGGTGTCAAAATTGTTTGCTGTAATTGGTATCGCCTGTTTGGTGCAGCGCTAAAAAGTGATACCATCTCCTGGGAAACGAACTAGATCTGCAAAAGGTTTAAAAATACCAATGCGCAGCCCATTGGAAAAAAAATGAAATGCAAATACTTCTAATTACCTTGTGTAAATTTCAGAAAATGTCCATAAAGAGATTCCATTATAATAGTGCAGAGAGTATAGAAATTAGAGCAGGGGTGGGCAGACTTTTCCTGGGAACGGACTACTCTTAACTTTTTCAAGGTGTTACGGTCCACCCAGTCTCTAGATTTGTTGGCATCGGTGTTCCACAAATGCTTTTTTTTAGTATGTCTCGGTGGTCCACCGGTTGATCGCGACCGACTTAATACCCACCCCTGGATTAGAGCATAGACCAATGGGCAACCACTTCACTGAGGAGTCTCAATCCAACCTAACCAGTGACTTTAACATGGAAAGAAGCCTAGACCCACTACCTGCCGTCCAATATCCGCGAAATTGACCATTAAGGCAAAGGAGGCTTGAGGGTCTGCGCAGACATCACGTTGGGCTGTCACACACACCTCTATGCCTTTGAATGGCACTGTGGCTGCTGTGAGATATAAGAATGAAGTTTTTGAGCCCTCTGTTTGCCTTTTCAGGCGAATAGTTGGTCCTATTTGATTTTAATGGAGGACAACACGAGGCTATGTACAGCGTATCTAGTCAACAAATTTCTGGAAAGTGAGGATTTTAGCCGTATGAATTGTCCAGTCTCTGGACCTTAACGCTATGCAGCATGCCTGAGACGATATGGGTGAGTGAGAGAATATTAACGTCGCACTGATTAGCAACACGAGGGCTTTTGGCGACGGTCCGCGTAATTTTAAACCATGGTCAAGTGACGCGGACGACACCTGAGCTGGCACCCCTCTCCTAACTACCACACCACACCAACGGGAGGACGTTTGAGCTCTCGACAGATTTAACGTGCATCGAGCCCCTACACGGCGGGTCTTTAGTGGTATTAGGATCGAACTCATGACACGCTAGCCATGATCCGATGCCTAGACCACTCGGCCACCGCGGCCGCGGGACGATATGGGAGTGCATTTGTAAATCACAACTCTCCTCAGAGACCCACCCATCCATGGTTAGAAAACAGCGTTGCTAAATGATTGGAATTAATTGCCATAGGAAACCATAAATTCTCTTATATTTCCAGTATAAAATCATAGTGCGAAGCCTGTATATCTACAAAAGGGGGCAATAACCTCTATTAACGAATTTTTTTTTCGCTCTTTTCTGCAACTGTTGCATCACACCTTCCGACTCCCAAGAGTGTTAACGTACGATCATGCATATGTATGATAACTGTTGAATAGTTATTTTTTTTTTTTGCATTATATCAACTCTATATACCAAATTTCATTAAAATCTGTCCAGTAATTCTAGAGATTAATCGACCAAATCTAAAAAATTCCTTTAATTTTAAACACCGGTGTATTTTAAAAATGCATAAATAAAATGACAGAAACGTCTCAACATACAATTAAAATTTATTAAATTATTAACTTAAGATAAATATCAAAAAGGCTGTTTAAGAGCGTGTGCAACTAATCCATTCATACCTCCAAGAATAGAAATCCGTTGTCAAGCAGTATTTGTGAGAAAATATTAAACATCTCTTAGCATCTACCTGAAACTCATTAGAAATTAAATCCAACTGCAACCTTTCAGTTTTAAACAACACTGATATAGTTACCTCCTTTAAGTGCACATAATTTATCAATTCCGCTTTGGGTGTCAAATTTGTCTTGTAAAATTCAAAACATATTTCGGTGACAAGTGCTTTCAAATCCACCTCGAATTATCTTCTTGAAGAGAGTACATTCAACCTTATTCCAAAAGATGCATCTAAAAGACATTCCCCCATCTCTTGAGAGAACCCCAACGTTAATGACTCCTATCGATTTTCAGCGAGGAAAGGGCTCAGCAAGTCTCGGTGCGTGATCTATGAAACATTCATGCGTTACTCTTCACTTCCGAACGAGTGTTAAAGATCCCTGTAGACATGTGACACGCCGTCGGTTGCTAATGTCCACTTTGATGATTCATATTCCGAAGTTTCACACAGTTACTAAGATTTCTGTTGTAATTACAAGTGATAGGAATGGTTTCGACTAATTTAAGGCTGCATCTGTAAGTGTGAAAAATAAGATTTATATAAATTCAGAAAAGGCTTTGATCCCAGAAAAGCTCCATGACGCTTTGTCTAAAGCAGTGGTCTTCAAACCTTTTAACTCACGGAACCCCTAGAACTAGAATGTATCGTGAAGCCCCTAACACTAGAGAGTATTTTCGTAGAACCCTATTCCAAACACTCACATAGAAGAATTTATATTAAAAAGTATTTAAAGAAGATCAACAATAGATCCATGTAACGGAAATTAAAAAAGTATTGCATTTGTTATTAAAAATAGGTAAATCTATTTTTAAGATATAATTTACTCATTAAGAATATTAATTTGTAATTCAAGTGTCAACTAAATGCTTGTATTACATTTGGTAACTGGGATACGTGCTTGCATTGTTTCACACTAACTGTCGAAGTCTAGGTCTATTGAGAATAACTACAGTCGAATTACATATTTTGAGCTTTATTTGTTTCTATGCTTTGTTTTGTAGTCATTCACATTGAAAAATATCTTTTGCTTAAACACATTGTTCTAAAAGGCATACAAATGTTTATAGCTGTGTGAGAAATACTGTGCATTTTGCATGAGAAAATTTGTAACATAAATTTTAGGATCTGTTCTTGCTTCAATTTAGATTTTTAACATCAGAGATCTGTTGATATGTTGTAGGTGTTTTTACACAAATATAAAAAAGGCGCATTTTCCAATAGAAAGCTATATAGTTTTGCAGGACATTGTATTGACGAATATAAAATTATCTCATGGAACTCAGGATAGTAAACAATAAAACATTCACGATCTAGTAAGAAACATGTAAAGATAAAACGTTTTAATATTATTTTATTATATTATAATAAATGTTTAAAAAGTATTGCAAATAAAGTTATTATGAATGAATAAAATTTTCAGTTTCTTAATGACAGGAATGAGCTTTAAATTCGTATGGGTATACAAACGTTTTAAAGAACGTGAATCCATTTTGCACACATACACATTTGTAAGTATCTTTTCGAGCTCTTTATGGTGTGGAACCCCTGGGTATGCCTTGTGGAACCTAGGGGTTCCGTAGAACACACTTTGAAGACCACAGGTCTAAAGAAAAAGAGTCTAACAGTGAAAGTACATGACAGTTTCATTAGCATGATGATAGAGTGTAAACAAAGGGGCGTGTTCAAAGATGACAAAATCGAAACTAACCTTTAATTCAATAAAAAAATACGTAAATCCGAAAAACAATTTCTTTGTTCTATAGAGAGATAAATATGGTATTAAAATAAGTTAGATTTGTTTTCCTATTTTGCTTAATTTGTTTCATGCTAACAGTCCACTGCAGCCCATTACTTCTCAAACTGTCAATGTTTGCAACCCAATTTTCAATATTAATACCCTCCCCCCATACAATAACAATGCATTGAATGCAACAGTAGCGCACACAGGAATTTTTCAAGGAGGGGGGGGGGGGGGGTCCAGGTCGAAAGTCCTCCATTCTTTTATCATGCTCCAATACGCCTCCTAACATTCTTTTGATTTCGTCCATTTTCGGGAACAGAGAACAGTAAAAAATTAACTATTGAATAAATAATTACTATTATTTAATAAAATTAATTATGAAAAGCAAATACTTAAATACATTTAACATACTATTAACATAGGATTAGATCAGTCAAAAAAAATTCAAGGGCTATGGGGACGTCCGGAACCAATACCCCCTTGTCGTAGTCTATCACTACCGCTAAGATTATTAACTCCCCTTCTTGTATTATCTAAATCTGAATGTGTTGAATTCATGATTAATTACTACTTATTTAATAAATCAATCTTATTTATTGACCTTTCTTAATTGAGAGATTTCACAAATACTATTCAAATTTTAAGAACAATAAAACACAGTGGAGTATGAGAAGAATTCGATTATGAACGTCGGAATCCTAACTGAGTCCACGGAGGACGACGCGTACAATTAAGCTACACATTTATATTTAATTTGAGAAAACAAACTGACCTGATACCTTTTCTTAAGGCAGGTTCTTCTAATTACTTCTTCTATATCTGGATTGCTTTAATGAGCGGCTTCAATCTCTGCTATCTCTCAGTTCCGTCCCGAACCGATTTTATGTATACTTTTCAATTGACTTCTCCCGACGACTATATTTCCACTAGAAAAACTACTGTCTCAATTATTTTCTCTTCATTTCATTTCCCCCCTTTATATCCTTTTCGAACTCGCTAAACCCGAAAATATCTCATTTGCATAAGTCACACTTTTGGCTCTCGGTGGAGATTGGTTGAAATAAATAAAATATTTAAAGAATACGAGAGAAGGTTAGTGAAACGCGTAAGCACCCGTCACACCCTTGTGTGCGTCACTAGAATGTAATAATAATGGCCTTTGACGCTAAAGCTAAAACACGGTCTTAATTATGATCCGTACGCATTATCAAGATAAATATTAAATTTTGTATAGGTTGCTTTTAAGTAATAGATATATTAAGTAAGTTACTATTTTTAGTAATAGTTATTTTTAGTATGTTATTTGTAAGTAACAGGATAAGTATTATGTTACTTTTCCATTCCAATTTTAAGGGGACTCGGCACTTTTTGAACAATTTTTTATTTGGGAATTTAAAAATTACAAATCAGCATTTCATATAATTTTGCTATTTAAGAAAAAGATAAGAGATTAAATTTTGCAAATATTATTCATACAATTCTGAAAATTTAAATTTTTTAAAGAAAATTTGGAAACTTTTAAAATTGTACCCCTTTTAACTGACTGCCCATTCGGTGGAATTACATTGAGGGTTAAGCACCCTAAAGGAATACTACTATTGCACAAAGTCTCGTCCGCAATATGAATTTCCTCAGTCGTGCCCTCCCCTTGTAAATTCAATACAAAAAAAAATCATATATTTTCAAAAAATTTATGATTTTAGCAAAAAAATTATTCTGCAATAACTAACGAAACGCACTATATACTGATGATTGCAGGGAATTGTCAGTGCTTTGTGGGGTAGCCTTTATTTTTTATTGCAGCTTCATATTGATGTTTCACATTGAGATGTAAATAGTTTAAAGCTCTGCCTCCACTATTAAAGATGCCAGGAAACAATTATATCCTCAATTAGTTTCTTTTTATTTCATGGGTACTTCATTTGGACAAGAGTTTTCAAACGGTGCCAGAAATTTTCAATACGATTGAGATCAGGAATGCTTCCTCGCCTGCACAACAGCTCAATAGTCTTAGAACGATACCAGTCTTTCTATAACCTTACTGTGTGGCAAGGAGCAAAATCTTGCTGAAAAGTAAATGAAGCATTGTTGGGGAATAGATCCCTGATGGAAGGTAGAAGCTTGGGTTGCAGATGTTTCGATCAAATGTTCAGTCTGACGTGAAACCACCAGTGTTCAGTTTCCAAGCAAGCTTAGTATTCATTTATCGACCCACTTAAGGGATGAAAGGCTGAGTCAACTTTGCCCAGCTCGGGATTTGAACCCAGGACCAGTGGCGTGGAAGTGTGATACACTACCACTGGACTTCCCCTCAGAACGAAGGCAGAAAATATTTTGTCAGTTCAGAAGGAAGTAAATCAGTGTGCATTTAGGACTTTCAATCCGTGAATTTTTACGATCGCTGAAATTCATAGATATCCATAAACAGTAAAGGATGGAAGGACCGTCGCCTCGGGAACCCGCGATCACGATAAATTACTTTATAGTCCCGTACATAGAACCCCCCACCCCGAGTACAAAGAGTATTATTAATTGTAAGCCATTTTATAAGAGAAACATCTTTTTGATCCAATATTTTAACAGCGACACTTACTGTGATTGTCAAGTATACTCGTCATCGCTCGATTTTAGTGACACACATATAGTTTCGCTCTCTTAACTGGGGTCGCACAGTTAACATGGTTAAAAGCAGTAACAGGTCAAAAATACTAGAATATTTTGAAAATGTAATTGTTCCCTCTTTCAAGAATACAAAATATTCATATACAACATACAGAAATCAAAAACAGATAGCACAAGGCATTGAATAATATTTTATTCAGATCCTATACTTCAAAAAATGCTGATTACAATTTTTTTTTGGAAAATAATTTTTAAAAAGTTAAATTATGCTTTTTTTAAACAGTATTTTTTCTGTACTCTTTTCGTTTGTAATACTTATAATGCATAAAATTAAATTTAAGCTAAAAGTGACTGATCTCATACTTAAAAGTATTTCTTTTTTTAAATTTAAAACAAAAAAGTTCTAATTTTATTTTATTTTTCATTTTAGTAGTATTACATAGGCTCAAGAAAAATAAATTTTTGTCTCTTAATTCATTAGAAAAATATAAGACATGGCTTTAAACAAGCGATTAAGATAACTATTATAAAGAATAGAGGCAAATACTTATCAGCAATCTTTATTCTGAACAAAAAAGGCGCGAAAATTTAATCCGACATAACAGACGATATATTTTAAATAGCAGAATCCTTTTGTATGTAAATAGAAAAATTTATGAGAAAAAATTGAAAAACCATTTTTAGAATTGCATATGATATTTTGTTTCATTCTATGTTTTACATTTATATCATTCCTGAGTTGTAAGAACATAAAAAATTACATGAAAATCTCTGTTAAAGTCATTTTGGCTACAGTAGCTAGCACATTTGGCACAAAGCTAGAATTACGATCATAATTCATTTCAAATCAGTATTTCTTTATAAACTTAATGTTTGTTACCAAACACAAACGTAATCGCCATTAAGATAAGCTTATTTTTCATAATGACGTATAAGATAAATGGATTTGAATGATAGGATCATAAAATTATTCGTTCTACGCCTCAAACCCAGATTAGCATTTCCAAGATCTCCGCATTTAAAAGGCTTATTTTATTCATCTATTCCAAAGTGATATTTTAAGCATATTACGTAAATGGCTCTGAAAGCTTTCATAAAAATAATATGTAGCATTTATATTTTTATTTAGGAGAGAAAATTTATTCACTTCGTTTATTTTAAAGCTTTTATGAGATATGAAAATCAGTCTTTCGAACAGGATGGAAGAGCATTAATACGAAAAGCTTAAAAAATACCCAAAAAGAAATTTTGTAAACGATATTCTCTCATTTCCAACACACTGTTAATCACTCTTTTTGGGCGATAAAAAGAAAATATTTATAATAAAATTCTGTCGCAGTTAAGCTTAAATAAACTTGCTGTAAAATATGATCTTCAAAGAGTAATGGGATAGGATTTTACTGGATTTCGGAGGATTTTGATAGGATTAACTCTCCCAGTCTATTGATACTAAATAATTTGCTGTTGATTGATTTTTGAAGAGAATGTGTACATATACCCGAGATGTTTTCTTTTCAATTATTATAATCGAAAATATTTAATCTAGAAATTTTAAACTACAATGAAAATCGCTTTACTCGAAACTCAGGTGGACTAAAGTACTTTTTTTCTTTTTAAAAGAATTTCTTGTTAAAAGATATTGCAAAAGAAAAAAAAACATATATTCAACAAAATTAAGTTTATTAGAGTACATTTGATTTATATAGATATCTACACATACGCATGCATTTAATAAAAATCAGTGAAACAAAAACATTCACAAGAACTTAATGGAATTTAATACAAAATTTGCAATACTAAAATCTTTAGAGATTTCTGCTTATGTCTTCTGTTTTTGATCAGCAGCCTTAAGAAACTCAATCTTCATTTTAAACGAAATAGAAATTTTCTTTTCCCCTGAGCTCTTTCTCATTATGGTTGTAAGAAAATTTTTGAAAAGTAGAAAATAAAGTGTGTACCAAGCTCGCTGATTTTTACTCACATTGCAATGTAATCGCCACCCAATTCCAAAGCCAACTGATGAGAGGTAAGATGTTTTGTGTGACGTTTGTAGAGATGGAGGGGGAAAGTAGCTGAGATAATCAAAATTGGCTCATGTCGCAGGCTATTCTGAGGGTATTTCAAAGCCCCCAAATTACCTCCTTTTTACGAAACATGTGAAACCACGTCTATTTCAATTCACACCCCTCTTAAATGGTGCCTGCGTAGCTGGTGCTTTCAGTATTGTATTCATTCTTAGAAGAGAAATCTTTTCGGGTTCCGCGAATTTTATTTCGTGTCAAAAAAAAATACATGTAAGTACATAACTTGTCAGGACCGTTGTATTATTTCGTGTTAACCGATATTTCGTCTCAAGCGTTTTCGCGTTAAACGCGTTTTAGTGCTTAAATCCAGAAAATGTTCGAAAAGCTGATATTTTTCTTTTAATATTGGTACTGTATTATAAATATTATTCTTAATTGTATTAAACAATTTTTTTAAATAATATTGGGCTTTTTTTTTTTTCAGAATAATTTGCAGTAAAATATGAGGTTTCAGTTTTCTTTTTTTTTATATTGTTCTGGTTGGTTTTATTTTTAAATTAATGAAGTTTCCATGATTCCTACAACATAAATTCAAATTAATATTAAATTATAATTTAATTTTAAATTAAATTATAGTTTAAATTATTTAAGGAATATGAAATTATTTAAAATATAACCATTATTTTCGTATAATGTTATGGTGTATAATACTTTCTTATAATACGAGCTTTTTTGTAATGTGTTAGGTATAAATAAAATCCAAACAAATTGCAGGAGTTTCTGTAGAAATAAACTCCTTATTTACTTACAAAATTAACATAATTTTAAAGTAAATAATTTATAAAAAATAATTATCTAAAATATTCTTAGTTATGTTTGCAAACTATGAAATACTTCATGCATTTAAGATATCCAACTACTTGCGTCAACTTTTTTTTTCCAAAAAATAAATGGAGATATGGGGATTTTCTTGGCACTTTTTAGATTTGTTTAGCATATTTTATGAAAAATATGCTAAAATTAAGAGGAGAAAAAGGAATTATTATTAGTAAAATGGGGGGAAATTGACAAAAAAATAACTTAAACGTGGCCCATTCTGTACCAAAAGTTAATGAACAAATTTTCAATTGTGATGTGTTGCTATGGTATTCATTTTTGAAGTAATCTTCAGGATAAGAGATGTTTTAATTTTTACAAAAACTAGAGCACGTTATATTAGTTATTGTATGAAATTGCTTAAAATAGCAGTGATTATATTCACATAAGGGACTGCAAGTTTTGTAATAAAACAGTGATTGTTAAATCTGAAGATTAAAACACTTCTACTATTATACAGAACATACACAAAAAATTTCAGTTTGTTGTTTTCAGAACTTCTTTAGCAATCTCTGGCCCAGTTTAAGCATTTTTAAAAGAAAATCGAGTAAAACGCGTTTTAAAGTAAAACATCTTGCTTAAAGTAATAGCATCTGCTTCTACTAAAACACTTATAGTTTTTATTCTAGAGAACAAAAAATAATAAACTTGGTATTTTTATGAAACTAACAAGATGTCCTATAAAATAAAATTACGAAAAATTACCATTTTTCGGCAAAATCTACAATTTTAGGGTAGTCGGATACCTTAATTTATAAGAGAACCCAGAAATGTGATCAGTTAAAAAAGAAAATTATAAACGGTCCAGTTATAGAAGAAACAGGTGACTTCCGGGGAGTAGAGGGTTGAAAATTTAAATTAGAAAAACATGATATGATAAAATACTAATTCTTAACCCTGAAAGTAATATACAGTTTCTAACAGAATATTAATTCTAAAATTATTAAAATGTTTGCGCTTTCGCTGGTGAGACTCAACCTTAGTTAGTTTAGTCAAGCTTTGAATAATCAATATGAAAATGAATTAAACATCCGGAGAGGCTTAACTTGATTCTATCAAATAAGGGTTATAATAAGACTTTTTTTTTATCTTGCGAACTCTAATCCAAAAACGAGATTCCATTCAGAGTTAGGTTTCTGAATCTCTTTTAGTAAGGGTTACTCTTTTATTGTTTTTCTTTCATTTACTACACTTAAATATAAATAAATGTGTTGTGAATGCAAGAAAACCAGAAGTTCTTGTGAACACACATGGAGGAAGGATATTTCATTTGATAGGCAGCTCCCATTGATTATCACCATTCATGATATCCTTAAAAACCGGAAAACAATCATCGAGATTCCATACGCCCCATGGAAGGGGGGTTCTTTCTCTTAGGGAACCCTGGACTGATATTTAAATAAGACATGGCACCCGTTTTTTATACTGTTTGTCTTCGTACATTTCCAACTTGTCTCTTATCGCTCCAGATATCTTCCAATACAGTACATTTGCGTTTTAATGAGCAAGCGTCACCAATAACACCTGGATCATGCAGATTTGTTTAGCTGGATAGAAGTGCATGTCAAGAAATTCTGCTGGTAGGAACTCATCAGTTATACTAGTAGTTGATTAGTTGAATAAATGCAACCTCTGACAATAAAGTTCGGTGCATGAACGGTCGATCTGGCAACGCTGGCGAAAGAAAACGCTGCACATGCGTAGTGGCAGGTGTTCACCATCTGCTCCCACTGTTGTTACATTGAGACTCTTTTGTTCTCCGAGTAAGATTTGTTTTACAAAGTGCTTGTTTAGTGCGTTGGTTCTTAACTAAGAACAGGAAAATGAACAAAGAAAACATCAAATGAAATTTTTGTTTCAAGCTTGGAAAGACACCAAAATAAACCTTTGCGATGCTGGAAAGTGTTTATGAAGATCAAGAACTGTCCAAGAAGTGTGTGAATGAGTGGTTCACGCGTTCTCGAAAAGCATGCAAAGCGTTTCAGACCACACCTATAGCGGAAAACTGGCGACCTTCGTCAGTGACGAAAACATTGAGAAAGTGAGGAAATTAATCACTAAAGATCGTCAATTAACTGGGCTCGTGATAGCTGATGAACTGTAGATTAACCGTGAATCCATGCAACAAATCGTTATATAGAATTAAGGGTTGAGGAAAAACGTGTCATCACTAATCCTAACATCCAACGAAACGTGATGAGGCTTTTGAACTTCATCTCAAAAGAATTCTTAAAAAGTTTCCAGGACATATTGCAACCATAATAAATTGCAAACACAAATATATCTGAAACTTATTTATCAAATGTAGCTTTAGTTTTTGGTCAGAAGAACAAATAACACTCTAACTTCAGATATACAAATAACATGATAAAATTAAAGAAGCCTCAGAACAGTTGTAATTTTAAATTTCCCATATTTGTCCATGATATTTTGGATTAAAAAATGGATAAAATCCTCTCCCGCTTGTAAAAAAAATTGGATTAAAAAAAGAAATAGGTTCCGCACACACACAAGCCCCTCCTTTTCTCAAAGACATAAAAATATCTTAAAAAGATAAACATTCTTAACGAATAAACCAACTGATGAATTTAACAACACACATTTTTATATAACAAATATGTATACCACCAAATTAAAATTAGTGTTCATTAATGTATCAAATACTGTGTTAACTCGATAAATCAGAAATTAATGTAGTAAAAAATAAAATTTCCTTTTGCTGTTGTTATCAAAAACATTGTTTAAAATAACCAATCATCGCCCTTTACAGAATAAAAAACGTTTTATATGTTCTGTTTTTCTCCGATCACATTTTACTAAACGAATTGAACATTAATGTTTCAGAAAAGACTATTTAAAATAGGATGATTTTTCAGTTTTTATTTACATTTTAATCTACATACAAGTATTTAAAACCGAAACGAAGTGAAAGGTATATTCGGTAACTGAATGTATTTTACCTTGCAAATGAAACGTAAAAAATAATAGAAAATGTAATATTCTATCTTTAGAAATATTTTCTAATTTCAAAAGTTAGTACCCATCAAATTGCAGCTGTTAACTGTCAGCCTACACATCGGAGAAAATTCTAATTCTAAAAAGGTACAGAGAAACAAATCTAACAAAAAGTAGAAGAAAATTAGTTTTTTTGTGACAGAATTAATTTTTTCCTGTTTACAAACACAATCTCTTAGAATGCATTGCATCACTTTAATGGTATATTTTAAAATTAAACATATTCTCTCTCTTCTTAGAGAATGTGTTTTATTGTAAAAAAAGGATATATTTAAAAAGAAACATAATTAGTGAAACAAGTGTTTCAAACTCCTAACTTTTTCTGAAAAATCTATTACAAAAAAATTAAATAAAAATGCATAATTATTGTAAAGGTTTTAAGCGTTTTGAAATAATTTCTGAATTCCCCACAATTATATAGTCAAAATAATAACATACATTTTTGCTACACAACGTTGCCTAGCAACAACAAATGGCAGACGATAAAGGGATAATTTTTTCCTTATTCATGTTCCTTTTACTCACATTGTAACTATGTCTGGGTCTAAACTTTAAAAGCTTTTATCACATTTTAAAGCACTCGATTGAGCTAAAACTTTCATTTTCCAATTGTTTGGATGAGAATACGATGGTTTAATTATTATTAATAAAAATTTATTAAAACTAATTATTTAAAAAAAATTACATATGCAGCCACGTTGGCATCATTTATCGCGACCAAATTTAGCTACTTGTGTCAAAACTTTAAAAGTTTTTCTTACATTTTAAAGAGCTTAAATGAGCTGAAATAATCTACACACGATTGGTTTTGTATGACAGTACTATAATTTGATTATAATTGATACAATTAACCGATTAAGACTAATTATTCAACTAATTAAATTTTACTCATAGTTCCAATGAGTAAAATTCTGAGCATGAAACACAGTTGAATATTAAACTAACAGATTAAACAGTCCCTCGTAAAATTAAATTAATATAAAACCAATTTCTGAATAAATTCAAATTGACTTAACGTTCCTTTTCGCTCTTGAAATTTAAGGTAAAAAAAAATTATGCTACGCAAAATGGAAAGTAGAATCCCATATATTTTTTAATCGTTTTATAACGGTGTTATTTAAAATGATTCTTTTGTCATATGTATTTCAAACAGAGAAAATAGTTTCTTACATGCAACTGCAATAATCACACAAATAATCTTAATAAATTACCATAATAGTACTTATGTGATATACTTAAATAATCAAAGTAATTATAGAAAAACAAAGTCAAACCATTTATCTGTTTGTGTCAAATTCAAGGCCATAATGGCCATTGAAATTTGAACGTTGTGCTGTTTGTATTATTTGAATTAACAAGGAAATTTAAGAACATACTTAGTGAAAAATGGAATGTATTTTTGTATCTAACCTCAATTTACACAAAATTCTAGCCACTCCTGTTATATTTTATATATCCTCTGTAATAAAATTAAACAATTTGTAAAAATATGTGATCTGAATGTATTAGAAAATTGAATTGAAATACTTATGGAATAGTAAAATAGTCAATTCATTTACTAAGATTAAAAATTTTCTCTTAAATGTTACTTTAAAAGTAAGTGAAGGTAATTTTGTCTTTTAAATTTGTGCTTATACTTTAAGGATTGACATTGTTTTAAGTAGTTATTAAAACTTATGCATTGTGTTTCGAATTGTTGAAATTTTAAGAATACTTTAAGTCGTATATATATTTTTGCAATACACTACCTAAAATTTACAAAATTTTAAAGTGAACGTTAGAAAATGTTTGATTTCATATACATATACAAACATTCATGTCCAAAATTAAAGTCCAAAATTAAACATAAAATCTGTGAAAACTGAAGAAGTATTTAGTGTTGTCACAAAATTTGGCACAAAATCATAAAAAAAGCAACATAACAATATGGGAAAGATTTTAATTAAGAGGGGCAAGGGGATATATCAAAAAGTTGTGATATTATGAATCAGAAATAAAGCATTTACCTCGTGAAAGTCCTTTCTAATATACAGTGTGGCCACTGAACTACACTCAAGAGCCAAAACGTTATGACCACCTGTCAATAACGAGTTGGCCCACCTTTGGCCGACAACACAGCTTCAACCCGCCTTGGCATGGATGCCACAAGTCCTTGGTAGATGGCCGGAGACAGATTGTACCAGATGTTTAAGCAACGGTCACGCAAATCCGAGATATTGCGAATTGGTGGTCTTTGAACTCTGAGCTGCCGTCCCAAGACATCCCAAATGTGTTCTATCGGATTGAGATCCGGTGAGTTAGGTAACAAGGACATTAACTGGATTTCAGTATCATGTTCCAGGAACCACTCCAACACAATTTTACCCTTGTGGCACGGGCGTTGTCCTGTCGGAACATTCCATTTCCAGCTGAAAAAACAGAGGCCATGTAAGGATGCAACTGGTCCGCAATGATGTTCAGATACCCTGTAGCACTCATGGTCTGCTCTACCACAACCACGGGTTCAAGAGACGCCCAAGAGAACGTCCCCCAAAGCATAATACCACCACCACCGGCCTGTGTATGACTTACTGTACATTGAGGGAGCAATTGTTTGCCTGGAAGATAGCGTATCCTGACACGGCCATCGGCGTGATGAATGACAAACCGTGATTCATCTGACCAGGCAACTCTCTCCCACTCATCCATGGACCAGTCGCGATGTTCCCGGGCCCAGCGCAGGTGCAGTTGACGATGATGCTTGGTCAGCAAAGACGCACGTGTGGGACGTTTGCTGCGTAGCCCCATATCCAACAGTGTCCGCTGAACAGTGTGCTTCGATACTATTCTACTTGGCCCTGCATTGTATTGGAGTGTTAGCTGAGCCACTGTCTGGCTCCGGTTTTACTTCACCATGCGAGACAGTCTCCGACGACCTTTTTCTTTGATAGCGTGTGTGCGTCCAACACCATGTCGTCTACTGCTGATTTTACTGACATTCATCCCCTTTTCTTAAGTACTAATAACTGTAGATCGCGAACAACCCACGAGTCATGCAGTTTCGGAAATACTTGTTCCCGAGCCATTACAATCTGCCCTCTATCAAAGTCGCTTAGAACCGCAGCCTTTCCTATCACACACAGAAGTAAGTGAAAGAATGATTCTTCAGACTCTCCAGAAGCAGTTAAATACTACTTCCACCTGATCACGTGCCTTCCACGTCATCCATGCGAGTTCATTGCAAAATGTAGGGGTAGTCATAATATTTTGGCCTCTTGAGCGTAATTTACAAGCCTCAATATGAGCGGTTATACTGTTTATGAGGGTGTAAGTAAGTTTTGTGGCAATAAAGCACATTTTTCCAACAGCTAGTCTTTTTTATTTCTGGGGGGAGGTGTAGAGTGACGCTGAAAAATGGCTTTTCCTAGACCATCAGAAACATATTCAATAGAATTGTGATCAGGAGACCTTGAGGGTCAACCAATACGGAAAATATCCGTACCTTCTTGAAATTCTTCAACAATGTGAGTTCTGAGTGACCCCATATTATCGTCCATAAAAATGTAATCAGGGCACATAGCACCAAGAGAAACGTCACATAGGCTTCTAGGATCTCATCCCTATAGCGCTGTGAGTTGACAGCACTTGCATAAAAAACGTACAGAGGTGTACGACTACCCAACATTATTCTACCACACACAAAGTTTCCTTGGCCATCAAATCTGTCGATTTTTGTTTCGTAGGAGGGATGAAAGCAAGCTCCAGGTAGAGACTCGACGAGATTCACTTTGACGGGTACATTTCGACTTATCAATGATAGGAACATACCCCCATTCTTGTGGTGTCCACGACTGCTTTTTTCAGCTCCACAATAAACTGTCTTTCCTGCTGAATGCAGTCATAGGAATGCAGTAGAATGGAAAACGGGTTAAAGGCCACTATCTGCAAGACATTTGTAGACAATTTTCCTGGAAATTTTTCTTCCAGACAAAGCAGCAAGGTCAAGAGCAAGTTGAGGGGCCATTGTGCACCTACGTGCGCTTAATGCCAAGTGGCGATCCTGTCCAGATGCGAATGCTCTGTGGCAATTTTGACCTGGAAACAGTACCACCTGTTTGGAATTGACTCCATAACCAGGAGACAACTTACGGTCCATCAAAGCCACCTCCATTTCAGACTGGTCAATTTCAAGCCTTCCAATGGCTCTCTATCTCAAGGAATCGTCTAAACGATTATGAGAAGTCATTATCACTGCAAACAGAATAGCTTATTTGTTTTCATGTAATATTTACAAAACTGGAAGAAAACTCAGAAATGCTTGAATTGTCTCAATTCAATTGTTCTACAAAAGCTATTTCCAAGAAACATCTTTTCCTTTACTGAAGGTTGATACTGTCACTGTTCAAAATATATGAACTACACAAATTCTGACAATTTTACTGGTGGTATTTTAAAATTAGGACGAAAAACATTTGTGAGCTTAATTTTGGACATGAGTATATTTATAAAATGATAAATAAGAATTCCAGAGCTTTAAAATCTGGATAAAAATCTTCAAAAATAATTAATTCGCTTATTGCTTGGTGTCATAAATAAATAGATTGCTTGAATCAAAAATGTATCGAAACTTTTCCAATCATAAATCATTTAACACAATTAATTAAAATATTAAAAAGAACAAATTGAATACTTTCACTCAGATTAAGAAATATAGTCATACCCACGCAATTCATAGCTTTTTTTATATTTCTTAACTAATATCTCCCACTGTAAATGAAAATGTAAAATTTTTGTTATAAGTGTACAATTTTTTTCATATGTCGCTTTTTCGCCCACTTAAATTATTTCTTGTATTACAAAAACAATATAATCCCCTAATTTTTCAAATTTATTTTGTTCCAATTACTGCACGTTAAAAAATAAACAAAACACTGTTTATCCCTGACAAATTTTTCCAATATTTTTCAACAATTTATTGTTTTCATGTCTTCTTTGTTTGCCAGATATTTTGCCAAGTAGGTCATTCGGGAACCTCTAAAATGCGGTTTGTCTTACTACTCCATGAATTCTAATGTAAAAGAAACTACGTTGAATATTTTAGTAACAGATATAGCTAATGTGTATATTTTCTGCTTATTTTTTTTTTACATACGTGTATTAATCTCTCAGTTTGTAAAATTATTAGAAAACATCGCAATTCATTTATGATTAAATTAATAATTTTTTATAAAGCTTTGAGGTTTCCTGTGAGGCTAAGTCTATGTAAACGTTTTGTTGTACATATTTGAGTTTTCATATAACAATAACATAGTATTTATTTTTTTTATATTTCTTATAAAACTTATTAAACAATTTGACTATAATAGTTTTTAACACACTTTTATAAGCTTCACTTGTATGTGACGGAATCTTTAAACTCAACATTTTTACCCACGTTAAAAGGTCAGATTAATTCAAAATTTTGCTCACTTGTCCAGCACCGAAAAAAATACAATAATTTAATAATTCTGTTCCATTCTCCTGATCAGGATCATCAGGATTAGCGACTTCCCATTTTCAGATCCCATCCCACATCTGGCGACTCATTTCAGATCCCATTTCCAGATTTGAAGACTAAAAGATTCAGTTACAACTTAGTTCGATTAACTATAAAAGTGTGTGTTTTAGTTTTTTTTTAAAACTATAATTTATTATAACTACAAATACAAGCATTTGAAATGTTATTAGAATTGATTTTTTACTGAATAACATGCTTTTTATACATGATCAATGTGAGCGAATATTTTATTAGATACATACGGCAACTGACCGTTACACAACCCCTACGCAGGATATTAATGGAAAAGAATTATTATATATATATATATTTTTAAAGTCACTGATATCAAAGCATTGTGAGCTTTCAATTATATTCAAATACATTCTAATAGCTCTTCTCTCGTAGCTTAAAAGGACAGTATTTCAAATATGCATTGTCAAACATGAATAAGAACAATATAGCAATAGCTCTGTTGAAGATAGAAATTGCTCCGGTCCAGCTGACTTCCCTGCGAACGTTTCCAATGGTTTGGTAACAATTAATTTGGAAACAAAGCACCCTGTAACATTTGCGAAACCAGACAGTTCTTGCCCCCCCCCCAATGGTTGTTCCCTTTCCAGCATTCCAAAGATTATGCCTGTTTAAATCAAATTGATTTGTCGTCTTTGATCTGTAATCAATACTTTAGAACGATTAAAGTACGTTCGAGCTCATTGATTACACTTACTATCGAATGTCTATTCTTATTATTTTACTAGATGATGCCCAATAGCCCCTCCCATCGTCCTATTACATCATTCACGAAATTTAGAAAGTGCACAGTCAATAGTTAACATGTGTAGATACTTTATTTGCAATATCATGCCCTTCTGTTTCAAGTAATACTTTATTTCTAACTATGCTTAACCGTTCAATACCAGTGTAATAGGTAAACTGCTTATTATTAATGACATGGTCAAAAATATCCATCTCAAATATACAAACGTAATATGCAAAAAATGCATAAGCGTATTAAGTATTACCATCTAATAATTTCATAATTACATTACATCAAAAATTATTTTGACTATAAAAAAATATGAGAAACCGAACATAAACAAAATAAATATTTCTATTTCTTAACTTTTAGTATAGTTTTAGAAAAGAAACATATGCTCTGAACACTCTAGGCAAAATAAATCGCAAAAAATATTCTTTAAATTTAATTAATGATTTTTTTTTTTGAATTTACTCTAGTTATTCTAATTTCAGAATAATCAAAAAAGCATAAAAAATATTTGGTTAAAAAAAAGGGTATATTAATCCTTTGTTATTATGCAAAATTCAAATATTTTTCTCTTTATAAGTTTTGTACAAATCTATCAAATTTCCTATATGCCTTTATAAATAATTCTATTATTAAAAGTAGAAATAATTCTAAATTTAAAAAAATAAGCTATTTTGCATAATTGTATCATTTTAGCTTAACGCCGTTAGGTTTGCAGCAGTGAAAAATCCCTAAAGGGAATATCGTAATTAACACGTCAATAACTTGCTTGATTTACATTTTAAAAATCTGTCACACACAGAGAAGACCCAAAGGGAAAACCAGTCATGTTTGTACTAAAAATTCCGAAAAACTTTAAACATTCGCCGTACGAAAAATGACCGACATCTGTTTAAATAATCATGCGCTTAAAGAATATTCCCTAAAGGGATTTTTTTAAATATTCCCTTACCTTTGTAATGTTTACTTTTTGACACACTTTAATGTATTTTAGTTGAGTTCCAGACATAACAAGTAGGTAGAAGTGAACAGCATATGACATGAAATTTAATTTTCTTTCCTTTGGAACATAAAGTATATACAAAAAAAGATGTATGTTTTAAAACATCGAACATTTTTTCAATGCAAAATTTATTGATCAAGTGTTGAAAAAGTTATATGTTGTCTGGATAAAACTAGTTAAGAGCATGTTAAAGGAAAATTCAATCAACGAATGCAGTCGTTTAATAATTTAATTTTGTGTGCTAAATACCTATAATGGTGAATATATGTCAATTTAATTCAAACTCTTAAAATATTTAGTATATTTTAAATGTAATTCCACTATATCGAGCGTAGAAACCACACAATTTACAAATAAATACCGTTGCCTTCTTTTTAACCACTAAGAAATTCTCTATATTTTAAACCCGAGAGATGCAAAGGGTTACACTCAAACAAATTTAAATAAATCCATTTAACCCCCTTCAGAACAAGCGATAGGAGAAGGAAACTTTTCCCTAAGCTCGCATGTTTCCGAGAGTATACGCACGCAAGGGACCCAGCGAATTTCACTGCTAAGCCTAATTTCATTTAAAAATTCATATAAAATCTTTAATGCAATCAAATATGCTAAAATTTACAACTTACATTTGTTAATAATATCTGAATATACAGTTCAAAAATGTTGGTTTTTTTTAAAAAAAGAAACAATTGCGAATTTTAAGGAAAATGTTTTCATTTTAATAAAAGACTTTTTTCGCCTTGATGATTAAAAATAAAGTAGACGCAAAACCTACAAAATGCTATTCGGCAAATCCCAAACGATCAACTTACTCTCATATAAACTTGTGGCTTGAAATGATATAAAAATCTTTTAAATAACACACACAGATAATATATCATTTTGATTTTTAATTAATCCTTATAACTTTCTTAGTATCACTGTCTATTATGTTTTCTTTTCTTATGACAACTCTTTTTCGTTAAAAAAGATGAATCATCGCGTTTGTTACATGAATATCTGTTTTTTAAACCTTTTTGAGAATAAAAAGTGTTCTAATACTGAACACACAAAAATAAAATAAATACTGAAATTATTATTATGAATGTCTGATGCTGAATAAACTAATAAGCTTTCCATCTTTTTAAACTTAGTCAAAATATAAACAGAAATCCAGAGCGCAATAAATCCTAAATCTTTAAATGTCAATTATTTTGAAAGAGTAAAACATATGCAGTTGTTTCCATTAATAAATATCTAAGAATCTACACGGATGTAATTTTTAAAAAATTTCGAAGCCGAAAGCATATACTGAAGTTCAAACTTTCGTGAAACATTATTCGAAAAGAAAAACGGACTTTAACCGCCATCTCTCTAGCGCTTTGTAAAAATTAATATAAAAATGTTCCAAACTCAAATCACACCGGTGAGATCATGGGTCTCAGAGAAGGAAAAGCGCATTCACATATATGATACCGTGGGCCCTGGAGGAACAAACGCATGATCACATATATGGTCATGGACCTGAATATGTTAAATGTACTCTCAAACATATACATGAACTAAACTGTGTTTTAGAATCAACTTTTCGCAACAACTTAATTTCCTTAAACGTATTCCATTTGTAAAAATATGATAGAAAATACTAATGATATAACAATACAAGTGACAAAATGTTCCCAAAATACAAATATTTTATGATAAAACTGTATGCTTTCGCGTTCGTAAATTAAGACATGTACAGGAAATAATAATTGAAGTAGAATTCAATTCAAATAGTTAAGCCTTGCATACTAATGCTTTAGTGGCTAACTCATCTTCATGAACAGAACCCACATTAAGTATTGCTCATTTCCTAAATGGTCTGAATCCTTTCTGACAAATTATACGTTCAATAAAATAAATTACATGTACGGTTATTTAGGATAAGTAGGATGTAATAGGAGTTTAAATTCAATGCATCTTAAAAACATGAAAAAGGAAAATTATAAAACTTTAAGCGATTTAGTCTAACTAAATTTCGATAATGAAATTAATTGTACCGGTTGATTGCATAAATGCAATAAAACTGCACTGCAGATAAAAAAAAGTATTAATTAATAACATTTAATTTTTAATTTATTAATTTATAAATTAGTTTAATATTTTAAATGTATTCAATAATCTAATGTAGTTTTTATATTCAGCATAACTCTCCATGTACATTTATATTTGTATCAATATGTTATGTTTTTCACTTAATACCTTTTAATTTCTTAAGTCTAAAAATTTGTTTTATTTTCCTTTTTAAGTTCAATATTTGTACGCATGTTGCTATTTAGAATTTTAAAAACTCTTATAAAAGAATCTAAAAGAAAATATTTTAATCGTAACACTTTTCTTTCAATAACAGTTCAGAACAGTTTAAAAGCAGACGATTGTAATTCGCAGCAAAAACTTGCAACAAAAAGAGAACATTTATGTACTTTGTTCTATAAATTTATTAATTAGAAGATAAGAAAGATTCATTAATGTATGAAAAGAGAACATTTTTGAAGCATCTCACTGAAGCTTTAAAAATAATATTAGTTTCAACGAATTTTGTGATAATTAATTCGATTACAAAAATGGAGGAAATCAATTTATTGCAAAATTAGTCTAAAATCGACACGAGTTTTTACTTGCTGACGTATAAGTTCGTAAAATATTTAAGTACGTTGAGTAAAGATGTGCTTATTGATGAATTTCAATTCTTTGAATTTCTTGAAAGTTGAATTATAGCTATCTGAATAAATAAAAAAATTTGTTCATTTTCTTTTAAATGATCATTATCTTTTAATTAGCTTTCAGAAATTCTTACGATTCTACATAAACAGAGTATTTATAAAAATTCTATTTAAAAAAAAAAGTGAAAAAAGATTTTTCGGAAGAAATTAAATCAATTACAATAAATAAAATTAACAATTAATAATTTACAATTATAGTTTAGTACGCATTTAAAACGTGAGTAAAACTGAATTGAGCAAAAAATCGAAGGATCGTAGTTTATTCTGTTTTTAGATAAGGAAGGTTAATAAATATTTTAGGAATTTATTATTCATACAAACTCACTTCCAACGTAAATGAACATCATCAAACTACTCATTATTAAAGAAAACTTAAATGCAACACAAAATAACTTTTTTCTCTTGCCGTAAATAGGAATTCTTGCATCAATAAAACATTTTAGATTCAAATCCGATTTGTGTGTTTCTTTTTAATTACCCAACAATTGAAAAACCTTTTTATTATTATCTACCCTAAAAATTAGCATAAAATTTCTCAAACTCTCGATCAAACGTTTCTTTTTATCAACTTTAAGTTTCTTACTTTTATTTATTTCTAACCTAGATATGTATTTCTTTAAAAAATTACTTCATTTTTATTTTTTAACGTAAGCACATCTACTTCTGTAGAATAATCATTTAATAAGAAATACTTCACCTTCTCCCGCCCCCCTCACAAAATTAACTGGTTCAAACCCATATTAGTAAATCCACATGAAATATATTTGTTACTCGTTTTTATACGTAATTTTTCTTCAAGGATAATCTTTAGGATAAAATTTTCTTCAAGGATAATCTTCTCTCTGATCCTCCTTTTAGTTGTTTATTTTTTCTACACCTTTCTGATTGATGTTTACCTACGTATATCCTTAATCATTGGAATATTAACATAACATAACCGTCTATGAATTGGATTTAACCTTAGTGTAAATTGCATTTTCTAATAAAGAATATTCACGTATTATATATACCATTCGATGCATAATGGCATAAAAAATATTCATGTAAGAAGTAAACACATATATTACATTATTTTTCCAGCTTATTTTAAATCCAGCAATATTTAATATAGTACCGAGAATTAGATTCTCCCCTACATCTGGAAATAGAGCACATCTTTTAATGTATTTTTGATAAAAAAAACCCTTAACATCTTTAAATAATAAGTCAATATTGCCTACCTCTTACTTCACAGATGTGATTCTAAGTTGCAAGTAGGGCTTCATGGGTTCTAAGTTCCTTGAAAATCATAAGCCAGTCTTTTCAACACAAAAATTGGAAGTAGCTGAACAGTCGACCAGGAATTGCTCTGAATCTTTGGATACTCCAAAAGCTCCAAATAACTGATTAAGTTCACAAAACGAAATTTCACAACTGAACACTTGTTTATTTTCTTTACTTTGCTTCTAAAAACATTGGAAATCCATGCGTTCCTTGCGATGACAATGTTTGCTAAACAGCCGCCATTCCTTTGCAGATTTTTTTTTCTTGTATTCATTAAATTTGCTTGAAGGATCCAACACAGATGCACTGCGATCAAAAGGTGTTTTTTTTTTGTGCATTTCTCTCTAAGATTAATCAACGTTTGATGCATGTTCAGTATTTTCAGTAGAACTTAAATTCAAGTCTTATGGTCTTGACTAAATTCTATTAGCAGTTTATAAATTGTCCTTCAATTTTGAAATGAATAAATTTTTTTATCAGTAATTTTGTAAATCATTTGAGCAAGTAGATCAAAATTATAAAGCTGTTATTAAAAGTTCAGGAATTTTAAAAGCCGGTTCTTTAATTTGAGTTTGCTTCTCTTAAATATACCGGTCTCCGTTAACTGGACTCGACTTTAAGTTAAAAACCGAGGTATAGAAGAAGACAAACCAGCTGGCTTAAAATTACTTCTCTACTAATGCTTTACGTATCTCCAGCTATTCAACTGCGAGTTTCGGTAACTGATTGAATCTTATTGGTTCTAAAAAGACCATTTGACTTCGACTGTGGTTTGTGTACACTTTTAACGCGGTATTACAACAGATATGGCATTTCTTTTCTTCTTTTACTTTGTTTACTCTTTTAAAGCACGATTTTTCTTAATGATCTAAACACAAAACTGTATATAAATAAAGAAAAATCACTAACTGCGCAAGCGCGGTTCAACCTAATCCAGCTTAACTAGCATTTTCCTGTGGTTTTGGTGTGGTCGCGGTAGCCAAGTGGTGAAGGTATCGGATCCTGGCAGGCATGTCATGAGCTCGAGCCCAGTACCACTAAAGACCCACCATGTAGGGGAGCGATGCACGTTAAACCTGTCGAAAGCTCAAACGTCTTCCAGTTGGTGTGGTGTGGTAGTTAAGAGAAGTGGTGCCAGCTAAGATCCAGAGATATTTTTTCGATATACAGTGTTATCAGAAATGAATGACCCGGATTACAAAATTTAATAACTCCCAGATGAATAAACAGAAATAAGATGCCATTGTAAAGATAAAATATGATATTTTTGTGCATAACGTTTCTTAAGGTATCCGAATACCCTAAAATTATGAATTTTGCCAAAAATTAACAAATTAGTGATTTTATTTTATAGGACATTTTATTAGCTTTATAAAAATACCAAGTTTATCATTTTCCGTCCTATAGAAGAAAAACTACACGTTTTTTAGTAAAAGCAGATGTCATTACTTTAAAAAGCAAGATGTCATACATTAAAACACGTTTTACTCGAAATGTGTTTTTTTTTTTAAATGCTCAAACGGGGCCAGCGGTTGTTAAGAAAATTTTGAAAATAATTAACTCAAATTTTTTGTGTATGTTCTGTATAGTAGTAGAAGTATTTTAACCTTCATATTTATCAATAGTTGATTTATTACAAATTTTACAGTCCCATATATTAATATAATCACTGTTTTTTTTTTTTGCAATTTCATATAATAACTAAGATTAAGTGCTCTAGTTTTTGTAAAACTTAAAATATCTTTTATCCTATAGGTCATTCTAAAAATAAATGACATAGCAGCACATCAGAATTGAAAAATTGAAAATTTGTTCGCAAACGTTTGGTACAGAAGGGGCCATGTTTATGTTATTTTTTGTTTATTTTTACTCATTTTTTTCCATTTTAGAAAAATAATTTATTTTTCTCTTCTTAATTTTAGCATATTTTTCTTAAAATGTTTAAACAAATCTAAAAACAACAAAAAATCCCCATATCTCCATTTTTTTTTAAAGTTGTCCCAAGTAGTCGGATACCTTAACGTAAAGCAAAATTTGTTTTCCCAAATGTTCAATGCGACTTCCTTAGGCACCCGTATAATATCATTGCGAACCTGGTTGCTCCGGACTTTTGCCTTTACATAAGCATCCCGTTTCCTGCAACTTTTTATACCATCTTCTTATACTCTTGGGGCATTTCTATGGTACTTTCTCCGAAATTCACGCTGAACCGGGATTATTGACAGACTTTTTGCAAAGGAGAGCATACAAAATGCTTTCGAATTCTTTTCACAATTACAACATTTCTGCCACCTATTTGACAAAAACAATGTTACAAACTCAAATTTTCATTTTTTTATCTTTACAATGACATATTAAAAATCATTTTCTGTTTATTTATCTGAAAATTATGAAATTTTGTAATCGGGCCATTCATTTCTAATAACCCTGTAATTATTATGCTAAAATAAGTTTTTATATCAAGGTTATTTTAATTAAAATAATATTTTAAAAAATGCCACACACAGAGCCTATATTTTTAAAAACATACTCTAAAACTAAACTGTAACCGTTTTGTCATAACTGTAACGGACTCTCCCAAGCAGCAATTGCCATCCAGCTTTTTATGTTTTAGTACACAAATAAATGCTACTAAATGATAGCTCAGGCCCAGTGAGGGAAGAAAGTGGTTTTAAATGATATTTGTTGTCATTTTATACAACCTAAATTATTAAATAACTGTTATACACTAAAGAATTAATTTAACCCGACTCTAATGTCATTGGGGAAACGTACACCCCAGCAACCACCGCACTGCGAGATGAGCCAGGGCTCCAAGGGGCCCTAAGCCTGACCGATGCCAAGTACGGCTTGGGGCCCATAACCTGACTTTGTAGAGGCGCTCTAATATTCTCCATTACGCCGCTGCATAATGTACAACATTTAGTTTAATCATAAACATCCAACACTGGACAAAACTATTTTTCAACACATATTTGATAAGTAAGCATTGTTCATTTTAATTAATTACCACTGAAGAAATTATTTTTTTACATAAATCCAAAACTAATTTCGAAAATATTACCGGAAAAAAGACTTACCTTAAAATATACCTACTATTAATTTTTTTTTCATCTTCACAGAAAAAAAGATTCATCAAAAGTAGTACAACGTAAGGATTATTTTGTTTCTAAATATAATTTTAAAATAAAAAAAATGACTTTCATCATTGTTCCTGATGGAAATATCATTTTTTCTAAGTTATTTTTTACAACTCTTAACTTCAGAGAGTTTTCACAAAATAATCTAAAATTCCCTTATGTTTAATCTAATATGCTGCCAGTGCGTTCTATTCTTTAAAAAAAATATGCTTTCATTCTTAATCGTTTTTTTTTCAAATTATTAACCAAGAACAATTGCTCTGAGAGAAAACACTTTTGTTGCCGTAGAAAAAAACGTTAAAAAGGAAAATATGTCACAGACGACAGAAATGACAAAACTTTGGAAATCAAACAATATCCCTAGAGGACTAATTAAATTGGATTGGAGTCATGTGTCTTTTGAAACCTAAGCCCCTAAAAATTAAAATGCGTGGAGTGGGCAAATAAGCAAAACAGAACCATGAAGCATTAAAATAAGGATTCTAAAAAATTGTTACGAATGTAATTAAAATAAGACTTCTTAAAAGGTGTTACTCGTGTTTTTTGAAAATGCCATTATGAATTCTACTTTATTTGATTTACAGAATTGTACATTAAAATGGTAAAGAGTAATCTCTCTTGTCTTTGTTATTTTGGAATTGCATTTTAAGCGAAATGGTTTTTAGTCTTACAAGGGGAGGGGACAACTAAGGAAATTCATTTGGGGACGAGACTTAGTGCAAGAGTAGTACTCCAGAGTGTTCAACCCTCAATGTAATTCTGCTAAATGGCCAGTCAATTAAGTGAAAATAGCCTTCGAAATTTAAGCTTAGCTTTTATACAATCAAGTTTTACTTATCTCTAGCGACGTAGCAGCATTATCGGTAGAACACCTGTTTACCACGCGTTCGGTCAAGGCTCCAGTCACGTGATTATTATTTTTTTTTGTCTTAATTTTTAAATTCATTGAATTTTTTTGCAATCAAATAAATTTATTTCAAAAAGACAATATTTTTACAATTTTAAAATAATTTAATTAATAATATATAATATAAGATATATATATATACATATGTATTTTATTCACTTACAGTAGAACTTCGTTTATCCGAATCAATTGGGACCGGACACCGTTCGGGTACGCGACTGTTCGGATAACCGAAAAACGAATGCGATCCATGCAGTATATGAAATTGCATGCGAATATTGAAAATCATCACATGCGGCGGGAAACGTGCTTGAAGAAAAAGCAAAATAGGTGCAAAATGTCATCTTTTTACCTTGACTGTGGAAAATAATCACTTATTTTTCGCTGTACCATTCTACACATTCGTTGTTTTGCTCCAAGGTCTCTGATTCTCTTCAGCAGCAGTAGTTGAGTAGGACAGCACTCTGATGGTTGTTCGCGCTACACCATAGCTGTCTCTAACGCGGAAACGCGTCAGCATTTGATGGACCCTTGCTACTTTCAATGTTGTTGTCCTCATCTTCATCCGTTTCATCGTCGACAGGGTCGGATTCTTTTTGCTCGGAAGTCACTATCTCGTCATTATTTAGCATTTGAAATCCACAATCTTCTGCATCGCATGCCATCCAGGTTTCTACCTCAACAAAATGAACAAAAGAGCCCGTATACTTGGAAAAAAACTGACCTAATATTCCGCGCAGATGTTTACCAAATCACACAGCTGACATTCCTCAAATATCCCTCACCTTGGCGTTTCCCGTCACGTTTGGCTTCACAGGAATTAAATGTTGAGCATTGCACTGTTCGAAAACGTATCCTGACTTTGGTCCGGATATTTGACTCTCCGGATAATAAACTTTCGGATAAAGGACGTTCTACTGTATAAACTAATTTTCTTATAAATAATTATTATAATATATTTTATGTATATTATAATATTTTATATATTATTTTATTTATAATATATTGTATTTCATATTATAAAACTATTTGTAACTAGTTTTTATATAAAATATCATTTAATATTTATTATAATATATTTTTATAATAAATGTTATTTATTTATAATAATAATTATAAAATATAATATAAATATTTATATAATTACAGTAATTATTTTACATATGAAAATACAAAACAATTATCTAAAATATCTTTTAATATTTAATAAATTTTATTTAAATATTATTTAAAAATGCGTTATGATTCAAGATTTACCATGCGCCAATAAACTCAACCAATCTAAGGATAACTTTTTTAAAAATATACAGTACTACCTCGATTTACACTACCCCGACTTTCATGAATTCCGAGTTACGCCATTTTCAAAACTCAACAAAAAAAAAATCGCCTTTTTTTTTTTTTTTGCCATCACTGAAACTCAGGTGGAAACAGTGTCAGAGTTGGAAAAAATTGGTAATTTGATTGAAGAAGTTGTTGATTTTTCCAAGCAAATAAATTTAGTAGTGTATTTTGATGACATTCAAGAACTGCTGGATTCTCATAATCAAAAGCTGACAATTGATGAGCTTACAAAAATGCATGAGCAAGAGCAAGACATTGAAGAATTTGAGTCTTTAGATCCAGTTCAATCAGAAGATCGAATTTTGAGAATTTTACAGATGGTCTCGGTTTAATTAAAAAAGTTATAAATTTTTGAAATTACAGACTCCAACGAAGAGTCTATTTTTTCAACAAAACAAGGAATAAAAAAAACTATTAGCATGTGCTAAGGGAAATTTTGCGGGAGAAAATAAAATCTTTGAGCCGGCAGACTCCTCGTTAAATTTTATGAAACGCTTTATATCAAAATAACCTTGTTTTTGTGATTTTGTATGTGTTGTCAAGATTGTATTGAACATTTTTTTTCTAAATTATTGTTTTCTTTTGTCTCAGGAACCAACTAAAAATAAATTTGTATGTATTTTCATAAGAAATTATACCCCGAGTTACGCGAATTCTAAGCACGTGGTTATCTTTCAATCTCAACTATTGCGTAAGTTCAGGATATTCCTCTCTCTCTCTCTCTCTCTCTCTGTGTGTGTGTGTGTGTGTAGTTATTTTTCAAAGTTTATCTAAAAGTAATACTATTGGATAAATTTTCCATAAGTGAAATCATTTTTTAAACTGGCTGATTGGGGTTCTTTTGATGGTATAGTTAAATACCTCATTCTCTCCAAATATGTTTAAATGCCTTGAAAATATTTTCATGCTATATAAGATATTAATTTTTGTTAATATGACACATTTATAGTTTTAAAAAATGGCAACGTTGAATTTCAAAGTAATCTCTTTTGATATAATGCCATTGCATTCGATTTACATCATGGAACTTATTTAAATGGTGAAATTTAAAACTCGAAAAACTCTTTCATGAACCAAAGGCTCTCACCATTGTTTTGAATATTAAAATGATTTATCTGTATTGTATTTAGAATAAATTTTTTAAAGAATGATATATTTTATTCCGTTAAAAATTGTTCTATGGATACATTATTAGTAGACAAAATTTCTGAAATAAAAAGAGAATTGAAAAAGTACACCATTTTACAGTAATATAAAATACACAGTGTGTGCAAATCTTAAGCAACAATGTAAGTTTTACACATATAGCCATGAAATTACTGAAAAGAGGTAATTGCGATCAGTGCAATGAACAGGAAATTCAGGAGAAAGATGATGTGTATGCAAATTGTAACGGGCCTATCAGCGTTTTTCCTAACAATCCTCTTGGGGGAATAACTTTCTTTAAATATTATTTAATTGAAAACTTCCTCCCAAAGAAGACGCTATGTAAATTATGTTATGTATTTAAGTATTAGCCTTCGGGTTCGAGTAGGAGAGATAGGTTAGAAGGATAGCCTGAAGATTAACGTAAGATAACGTAAAGCTAGACGCGAGCATTTCGTGGATTATTTGATTAATATTAAGACTGATGATTTGGTCAATGAGTTGTCAAATTGGATTCGGTCCGTTTGGATTGGATCACTTTAGAACTTGTTTTCAAATATAAGAAGGTGTATTGCCTGGAAGTGGTATGTGTAAGTGATCCGATTTAATATTTCTCCAATTATCTCGTCTATTTCGCTGTTGCTTCCACATTTATCAATTGGTGCATTTCTTAATCTAGGTTGTTGAATTTGTGTCGCTGTTGAGAATAGTAAATAAATTGTGTTGGTTTGACTATGGCTAGAGTTTTCCTTCTAACTCTCGCACACTGATGGATGGGATAGCTTATCCATTACAAAATGTCAGGAACAAATGTCATAGGCAATGAAAGAGTTCACAAAACGAGTGCGGTCCGCGCGCAGCACAAGATTACAGCAAAGGCAAGAACGGAGGCCCACTTCAAGACATTCTCTGCAAGTTCAACCGAGTTGTTTCGTGTAAAATGGCTAGAAGACATCACCTGGATGACTTTCCTCGTGAAGAATAATCAGAAAGTTAGAGAAGGGGTGTAGTTTGACATAGTGCGGCTGAAAAGAGTTCGGAATCAACAAAAAGATCGTTTCGCGCACTTGGAAAGCCTTCCAAATCATATTCACAGCTGTTAGAAAGGTTGGTGGTGGCTATTCTAGGAAAACAACCGCAGTGGATGACTCATGTATCGTCTTGCAGGTGAAAAGAGCCCGATACCAATCAGCAAGTGCCATTGTTCAGCAACTGTGTATAGTAGAAGGGTGACGAGTGTCACGGTTTACTGTGGTCAGACGCTTTCCCAAAGGTGGTCTATTCACGAGCCGTCCTGAACACTACATCCTTTGAAAGTTGGAAATTGGTGACACCTTTTAGAGTGGTGTAAGGATAACAAAAACTGGATATTTCATCAATGTATTCGTGTTCTCTTTATAAATGAAAGTTGTTTCAGCGCCACAAGAGATTCTCAACGACAGTTGATTTGGAGAGAGGTTGGGACACGGTTTCATCCCAGTAACATCACGGAAAAAGACCGTTACGGTGGTCTTGGAGATATCTGGAGAGGCATTATGCTGAACGGGTGGACTGTGCTCCAAGTTTTCGACATAGGTACTGTAACTGAAGATTGCTATTGTAAGGAGGAGATCTTCCCCATGTGCTTCTGTTCCGAGGTGCTATTGGACCAGACTTCGTTTTTATGGATAACATTGTATGGTCACATTGGACTGCTGATGTTAGCAGCTACTGTAAAGTAAAGATATCACTCGAATGGATTGGCCAGCGTTCTACCCTAATTTAAATCCCATAGAACATATGTGGAATGCTTTAGGGAGACCCCTGTGGCACCATTACATCCTCCGGAAAAAGCCCAACAAATGAAACACATGCTAATTGAGGAATGGAGTCTCTAACCTCAAGAAGTGTTGGACAATCTGGTGCTGAGTAAGAAGAGAGATTGTGTGAAGCAACTATTGCAGTTAGAGGAGGGCATATCCCATACTATGCAGCTCTTCCTCTTGAGCAGACAATCATGTGTAACGATACTATGAGTTCAGTAAAGCTTTTATTTTGTTTGATTGCATACTTTATGCATTGTATTCATTTCTGTACAACTATGCTTTGGCCATCGTTTAAATACTAAATGATGTCTCACACTTCTGAATTTCATGTCTCTCAGTTCATACCTGGTGGAGCTACGGCAAAAAACAAACTTGTTGCTAAAGTTTCACAACAATGCGTTTAATGGCATATATTTTTTAACTGTTATGGGAATTGAGGATGCTGTTAGGGGTGACCCACTTTTTCGATGACTGTATCTGAAGATGCAAGAGAATAAGGAAAAAAAAGAGGATTATTAAATGAAATGTTCTATTTTTTGGTATATTTTTTACGGTCTTTCTATTATAAAAGACTACCCATCAATAGCAATTCTATAACAATCCTTTCGGATTTATTTAAATATATCAGAGTAATAAATGGAAGCTTCGGAGTAAAACAAAAAAAAATCCAAAAAGGACTTTTTACAGCACCTGTATTGTGGGAGAATATAAAATCACTGTCACGACTAGGGGATACGCAGGAAACTATTTATGACTAATAGATATATAAAGGAAGCCCTTGAAATCATTTCTGAATGTAATAGTTTGGTTTAAATTGTGAATCATAGACAATATTTTGAAAATTGTTCATCGTTATTCGTTGACCAAATACATCTTGCAGAAAGAGGCTCATTGGCATATTAAAAAAAATGATCATTTTCTAAAGATATTTTATAGTTTAACACTGCAAGAAATTTGCAAAATATTCTAATTACTTGACCATTACAATGATGTTTAAAAGGTTATAGTAATGATAATAGAAACACAAGAACTTGACTTATTGATGTTTGCTCTATTTTGTTGATCTGTTTGCAAAACAAAATTTCTCGTTTATTCATTCAATAATTTATTAATATTTTCAAAACCTATTCATGAAAATGTCTGCAAAAGTAATAAAAAAATAGTCAGAATTATAAAATTTAAAAATACTTAATACAACATCTTGTCTTATGAAATACATCCATCCATTACAATGATTATTCTTTTATCACGTGATGTATCCATAGAGCGCCTTCTGTCGGTGAACAAAATAGGACAAAAGTAGAGCAAAGTATTACCGCACATTTACAAACAAAAGAAAATCTTTAAACATATTTGTCCATTAGAGATAATTGCTTTTTCATCATTTGTCATATAAAAGTTTTTTATGTGTCATCTATTATTTTTGTCCTCTCGACACTTTATATTATTATTTTATTGTTTTCTTCTAATAATGTGTATTCTCTTTATCATTCAACCTAATATTTAGTCTGATTTTCAAATCTATAACAAAATTAAAAGTTTCATAATTTCCTTCTTTGATCATAGAGAAAACTTGAAACTGTTTTTGATGAATCAGATATTAAGTGCGAAAAATTCGTAACAGATCCCGATGGAAACTATCTGCAATTTCAGAACCAGATATTTTTAAAAGCAGGTGAATTGAAATTTAATTTCATAAATAAAATTTTTAAAGGAAAGAGTAGGATTAAAATTTGAGTAAAAATATATGACACTGAAAAATTATTACATATGTTTTACGTTAAACACAACGGTTAAAAGAGAAATACTTTGACGTATTAGACATCTTCAGGGAAAAAAAGGATTATCAAATCCCAATAAACTATAAATTCATTCAATAAATGATTGATTCCCAATAAGGTATTAAATAAACTATTTTGCTGCATTGCATATTTACCCAATGTTGCTTTTCCCTTCAATGTAGATAAGTATCTACATATATAAAAGTAAATTTTATTTTTATCAACATCCAACTTTTTAGCATCCATTATGACGCTTTACTGAAAATAATCAATGAATAAACATTAAATTAATTATCATTCAATAAACAGAAGAAAATTCATTTCAATTTTCTTAATACCAAATCTTCTACAATTATTTTATTTTATTTTTTTTTTGAAATTTAATGTATATCTTTGCAAATCAAACATGAATCAAAAGAAATCAATTCGAAGGAAACCTGACTTTTTCATTCTCAATATTAAAATATTATAATAGTTTATATTGCTAAATCACTTTTACTGTTAGAATTCCATATTTAGCAATATTATATTTCTATATTTTTCCATAATTAGTAATTCTATTATATTCTTAAAATGTTAAAGAAAATTTAATATATCATGAGTTGTTACAACATAAAATATGTAGCATGGTGTGAAAACAGTGTGTTTATTTTCTTTTTAAATTGGTTGACACTCAAAGTCTACTACTTCACTGTATTTTTATGTACTATTTAAATGTTATTTGATCATATTAAAGCAATACGTTTCTTTGGTACTTGCGTATTATACTAGTGATAATGTTCGTTAAATTAAAGGACATCGCCAAATGCATCCATATACAGCCAATAGTAGAAACCATTCGCAAGTAGGTTTGAACACAGTAATAATATCAGTGTTTGCATTTGGTTACATTTTCTGATTTGTAGATGTCTTTAGTTTGGTTAATTCGTTATAGCGGTATGTGAAATAACCGTTTTTTCTTATTACATGAATTTAATCAAAAATTATAATAAAATTACTTCACGGATAAAAGTAAAATAATTTAAATTAATTTTTGGTTTTCTTTAGGAAAATCTAGTTTTAATTTTTAACTCAGAAAACGATAACAAAATACCCAAAGAACAAATCTATTTAAATATATTATAATATCCAGATGAGTTTTTCTATCCTTTACAAATATAAGTGTTTCTCTTTTACAAGAACATTTTTTACACTGAATTTTTGAAGTAGATAATTGTTTTTATTCCCAAAAAGTTCAAATAAAAAAATTGCATGATTTTTAGTGACCAAACATGGCTTGCCCGCTGTACCTTGCATTGGGAATAAATAGTACTCCATTTTCATTTTTAGTTATTGCTATTGTTGCACTCACACACACACACACACACAGAAACTGGATGTCAATCCAAACGAAATGAATCGCACAATAAAAGTTCGGCCAAAAAAAAGATTGCCTTTTGTTCCGCTGACGCCATTCTTTTTTAGGATTTTTTATTATTCGAAAGAAATGCATAAATGTGCTTTTCGCGAACCTATACTATTTCACCTTTTGCCAGTGGAAGTAGATTCTACAAATCTTTGAATTTTTCCATCCAATTCAGCGAGGGAGGAAAGTTCGCGCAAATAGTTTTTCCATTTTACGAGCAATGTGACTTGTGTCCGAGGCGAAGGATTGACTTCGGAAATGAAGTATTCTGTGCATTTCCCAAGATATATGGAGTGATACACGCGCGTTGAGTCATTTCTCATATTTTGCTATTCGTCAGTTTATAAAAGAGTATTCTTGCTTTTATTTCTGGCTGGATCAAATTTTTTTGGAGAAAATATTTTATTGCGAAAAATAAATTCTACAGATGTATTTGAAATACATATTTCGTTAATAGACCATTCATAACAAAAAGTAAAGCGACGCAATATTTACTGTTTACAAAGTCACGCATCTCAGTTTTGTTCACATTTAAACACGATTCAGAAAGAAAGAAAAAACTATTCCCCTATCAAAACCATTACAGCAAAATGTTTTTTTTTTAATTTTAAAATCCATTTTTACTTTTACACAAGTGAAAAGCTGACATGAAATATTTAAAAAAGGTTTTTATCCAGTTTATAGTGATTGACGAGTATACTCGTCATGGAGAATTTGCAGAATTTTGTGTCATAACGAATATACTCGTGATGCGTAGAAAGTAGGGACAGTTGTCTATTTAAATTGCAATTGTTGAGGAAAACAAAACATGTTCTCAAATTTCAAAATGTTTAGAACATGTGACATATTTAGGACATTGACATAAACATGAAAAATTTTGGATGAACTCATGCGTCCCCGAATGCACCGGCTGAAACTCAAGAATAACGAGTTGATTTATGTGCGATGATAAGTCGGAAAGCCTATTTATGTTATGATTTCTTCAGGTGTGATCAACCACGGAACAAATGTGGGACACCGATCAGGCGCTGAACCCATTGATAGCTGCTTGATAGCCCACTGAAAAGCTTTTGGCAGAATTTATTGAAGACCATATTGTAAACAATCCGATTAGCCATGCCGTGTGTTGCAATGAAATTATTTTATAGTGATGAGGCTGAATGAGAATATTTAACCCTTACTGGAACATGAGGTTACTAAAAGTAAATATTAGTATGTAACTTTTTATTTTAGTTTGTTTCGACGCAAAATAAAAAAAGTACTCTAACTATGTATTTGTCATGTTAAAAACTTTCAATTGTTAATAAAATATTTTCTATTCATCCAATCAAGAAAAAATTAATTTTCTTAAACTTATAGTGGGTAAATTGGATGTTAATACAGTTTTTTTTAAATATTAATTGATTAATTACAGGTTAATTAGTTCAATTAATTACCGGTTTTCGACGCCCATTTTGATTTGTCTTCAATGTTGTAACAATGTAACTGTTAAAACAATGACAAAAGTTGGCGTCCAAAACCCGTTTTTCAGCCAAACTAGCCACACCGGGTGTGCATTGTTAAAAAATGCAGACAAATTATGCTCTCTTTCAATTAATACTACTAGTTCCCACTCTTCCTATATATATATATATATATATATATACATATACATATATAGGGAGAAAACAAACAGATGTATGTTAAAACTACACATTCAAATCAAGTAATTTAAAAATATTTTTTAAGTCAATTTCTACTTTGAATAGGTGAATAGAAAGTATTTTAATAACGATTAAAAATTTGAACAAAATATTTTTATATTACTTGTCTTGAATGTGTAGTTTGAACAGGCATCTGTTTTCATTTTTTAAAATATGTTTATTATTGTACAGAATTAAGTGCTTATCGAATAGCATAAACCATGTTATAAAACATATTAATGCATTTTTGCACGACAGAATAAACTTAAATAAGTATTAAAAATAAGAAATACTACTCGCAAATATTTTATTATTGGCACCAATGGATTTAACAAATTTTAACATTCCCGTTTACGCGCGTAACTGAATTTGGCATCTTCTATGTTTTAACTTTCTGTATAAAAAATGCAGATAAGTTTATAAGAAAATATGATAATCACCAATTTTAAAATGGAGGGAAATATTCCCTTAGTTGGAGAAAAATTAAAATACCAATATTTGCGAATTGTAGTTTCAGTATGGAATGATATGCATTCTGACAAATCCAGTTTTTGAAGAAGAAACATTTTTAAAAAACGAAACGAAAAATCCACTAATTCATAATTATTAAAGGATATCTTTTTGATGTGATTTGTCCAAAATAGATTTTTTTTAATTCCATTAATGATTTCTAGTATAAAATTTTAAAACCAAACGATAATAAAATTGAAAATCTTCTAAATATCATTAAAGAAAAAAAATATTTTCTTGCTATTTTTAAATAAAAAATCTAAAATAAATGATTGAGTGGATTTAATGTATAAATTGTATGGTCTCTAGAATATCTCGAATTTTAACAAACATGTTTATATATAATGATTCTAGACTCCTTGTCGGTGTATTTCGTATTTACTATATATTTGATTTTTAAAAAATTCATGGTTTTATATAGCCGCGCAATTTTGTGTTTTAAGTGTCAACCTAAAGCTTACATATATGCAACGAATAAAAGCAACAACAACAGATTAATATAAGTAGCGCAAAAAATATTAAATTTTATCCAACTGTAATAAAAAAGAAACATTTTTACAAATTTCAACAATTTTTCAATTCGCTCAATCAAAAAGTAATACAAAATTAATGAATCAAATGTGTGGAATAGCAGCGTTAATTTAATTTTTGGTTCTCAGCCATTATTAATTACTTTTAAGATGTGAGTGTTCTAAAAAGAGAAACAAGAACAAGGAAAAAAGCAATTAAACAGTATAATTCTTGTGAATGGTAAAAACGGAAAGAAGTATGTGAAAAAATGACAAGTTGCATTCTTACGTAAGTTTTACTACAGAAATTCATTTATGAGGTTACGTTTCAGAAAAAATTATGAAGAAAAAAAGAAAATCAGGCGATTTTTTTAAAAAAGATCTACAAAATGCAAGATATAGAATATCCTCTGTTACTTCTAAGAAAAGGGGAGAATGGTTACATAAGGTAATAATTATTCAAAGAAAAAGGAACTATTGAAGTACAGGAAACAAAGAGTACTTGAAAAAGAAAACCGCTTGTTTTCTACAGACTCACCAAAGAAGTTGAAATTAAAATTATTTTGCTCGTTTTATAAAATATATTTTCAAAATTATAGTTATAGTCAATGTAGATGTATATGTAAAGAAAAAAACCTATTTAAAGTGTTACATTAAAAAAAATCTGAAAGTAATAAATTCGTGTCAAATATTATTCAGTATTAACGTCTTAAATGGTTTTCCCGTACATTGTACGGGCTACCGAAAGCCACAACCGGTTTGCTCGTACGCTGTACGTGCCCTTCTTCTTCCTATCGTAGATTTTCACACATTTTTAATCCTTGTGAGTATTATTCCTAGTGTTTTTGAGGGATGTAGTTTGTCCATGACACTGAAATACTTCTCATCCGGGAATTTCTTTGTGGTGAAGGCAGGAATTTAGATACTTGAAATTATTTGATAGAGAACAGGGATTATTAAGGCAATGTGAAAGGAGGTGGGTAAAGATCGGCCTTTTTTTACCCAACGGCAAATTCATATTATGTATTTTTTTTAACACTGATACTCAATCAAAATGAAAATGTTAGGGTTTTTTTTCAAAAAAAATCCTTTATTAAATAGAGAAACGAGCCTTACAGTAGTCGCATACGATGTATAACATCTGACATGTTATTGTGGTAAATTCGCAATAGCAACTTAAATCCTGAAAAAATTGAATCGAGTACGATTGGAAATAATTTTCTATGGAATAATTATATATTTAATGAAAATTTTATTTAATTAACACAAGGAGTACTGAAATTTTTTTATCAGAAATAATTATTCTTGTTCAATTTGGGGAAGAGCGGTAATAATAATTTATGATAAATAAAATATGACACATATACTTGTGTTTTCAAAGTATTTAAAAACCGTTGAAAAATAGCGTCAATAACAGTACCACTGTTGTCGAAACATTTCGATTTGTGTTCACTTCGAGCTTGAGTTCATCATTCAAAAAAGCTATGAGTTGCTCGGTTTCTAGAAAACTGAAGTTAACTTTAAAATCACCACTCAAAATCATAAGAAGTGAGTGATAGTTTAAAAAAAAAAAGAGCAGAACCACCTTCGGTATATGGCAAAAGTAAAAAATGCAGGAAATCTTCAATTTTTTTAACCGTTTGATTCTGAGAAATGTATACGACCACCGAAATCACTGTTTGTCCATTTTCAAATAAGCATTCTGCCGCACATATGTCTCCAATATCTTGACTAACAATACCCAGTCCCCTTGTTTGACGATACGTAATATCCATATGGAGCCACAACATGTGAGTTGTTCTGTTTAGGATAGATCGCAACACCAGCTGCTCTGTGGCCCGGTCGTTTAAATTGTACGCAACAATCGAAGTCAGGTATCGAAACACGTTTGTCATTGTCTAACCACGTCTCTGCCAAACCCGCGATCACTCGCGCCGTGTGTTCTCTACACCCCGGCTATAATATAAAGTTAATGTATTTTAAAATGAAAATTTTGTAGGTTTAGTTTAAATTAATGTTAATCTCATTTTTGTGCACTAAATTTAATAATTTTATTTGTATAATACAAAAAACAACTTGTAAATAAAAATGTATCATAATTGACTATAATTTTTTTTTTCATATTTAAATACACGTGTTAAAAGTTTGGGGTATTCTCTACACCCCGCGAGTGACGACGGTTGCAAAAACAGGCGCGAGAGACCGCGGGCTAAAGAAAAACAAAAACAAAGATCCCATGGCCTAGACCGCAGGGGGTGGGGGATGGGGCGGAGCCCCTCCCGAATGAAGAAGAAAAAACTTCACTTCACTGAATAGCGCGCACTTCCCCAACTTCTTGTTACGCACTTCCGTCCCTTTTCACGAAATCACTCCCACAAATCTTCAGCAATCGAGAGGAAATATGTTACACATCAAAAATAACAATGTTTAACTCTTTGTATAACAAATGTCTTCGATTATATTTCCTTCTCGCTTTCCCTGGCTGAATCGTCACTGGACCATCCAGTAGCAGCGTCTTGAAGTGTACAAGCATATCCAAGACTTGGTGTTTTTGTCTGAGTGTGATTATGGCGCCACAGTATCCCAAGTTCAAAAATACAGAGGCAACATGAGTACGGCAGCCAACAAGACTAGCACGAACTTTCCACTGAAAATACCATTCAATGTTTGGAATAGGACCTATATACCTGTTCTTATCCATATGTTATATACTTCTGAACTTGTTTGTGTCGTGATCTCAACTGGACTCGAACAACTGAGGAATCTTCTCGATTTGCGTAAAGAGAGTACAGCCCCGATTGTGATTAAGGTGTTCGTGAGTGTATAATCGGCTTTGCTTAGGTTGATATATCCCAAGAATTAAATATGGTAGCTCCTTCCGTGTTAATGGTGGAAACTCTGGAAGATCAGAGTCACTTAATAAAGTCCATATCGCCCTTTTTCTTGCCCAGCCGATCAGTCTGGCCGATTCGCTGACAAGCTATTTTGTTTTCTATCACATCAACGTGCTCGATGCACCAAAACAAAGGAATGTCAGTTCTACGATCAACGTGCTCGATGCACCAAAACAAAGTAATGTCAGTTTAAAAGCATTATTATTGTAGTATTAAAGAGATCAAAAAATATAGTGGTGCTTAAAAGTAATTTTTTTTAATGAAAGTTTGAAAAAATGCTTAAAATAACAAAACTTAACGAATTTACCAAGTTTGATGACTTTTCTATGTGACTTGCCATTTTTTTTTCTTACTATTTTAGAATAAAAGTAAAGATCATACCTAAAGCTCACATAAATATAATAATATAGCTCCAATAAATACTTTGATTTTTCTTGAGTATGATGGTTGAAAAAAGGCCTATCTTTACCCACCTCCTTTGTTGGTTGAGAAGAAATGAAAAAATACGGAAAGAAAATCCGAAGCCGATATTATGTCTGTCTCTAATGCAATGTAAGATTTAGTATTACATCATGCTTCAAAAATTGTGTGTGTGTATATATATATGCATACACATACACAAAATCCTCAACCAATTGGTAAAAAAAAGTACGAACATAATTTTTATCGTAAGTAGGAGAGAGAAATTGCTTTAGATGTATTAAATATTCTTCATAGCATGCAAAGTGTATGTATAAAATAGCAAACATCAAAGGTTTTTGTGTGTTCCACGATAATAATATAAAAAAGTGTATGAAAACTTTAAAATTGAAAATTAAAATAAGATTCTTCCCTTTTCGCATTCTGTTAAGTATTATGCTTAGTTATATGCGATAAAAAAGGCTCTTTTTTGTCCAAACATTTTGGGCCAAAACATTGACCGCTTAAAGGAATATATAATGTTCTTTATTTTTAAAAATAATATTAATTTAATAATAAATTTAAACTGATTATTCGAATATATCAATAACAACCTTTCGAATTATTCTCCTTTCTCTTTTTGAATATCTTTAATCGTCCAAGTTTTTCAAAAGCCACTTTCATACCAAGCATACGTTACTATTCTTAAAATTCAATAAACATCTTTTTAACTGAAAGTCTTTATTCAACACATTTTTAATCCCACAAATTCAACAAGACGCAGATCAGACAATCCATTTTACAAGCCTCAGGATGAATTCCGAACTGCAGAATTATTATTTTCCCTAGATTCTGTTTTACAAATCAATTATGAAACCAGCTATCAAATAAACAAAAGAAGAAGGGAGGGGGAAGAAACTACTTTGACATCATTTTTGAGACCAAATTTGGCGACTTGGTAACCATGCTGGTGACTATTTTGGCAACATGTCGACCATGTTGACGACCTTATAGAAGCTTCTTGAAATTACTAGAGAAATCTATAACATCATGATCTATGATCTAAGTGGGTTATTCTAGAAATTTCTGGGTGATCCCCTAGGCCAATCGTTCTTAGCGCTCCTCTTCAGTTACATTCAACTTTTTGTGACCCATTTTTACTAACTATACCTAACATTAAAATTAATTTATTACAGCATCACGAAAAAAATTTTATAAATAGATAGAAAAGGGATCTGTTGATATGTTTCTAAAAACAATCAATCGTTAAGTGGTCAAAAACTTGTTGGAAATATTAAAATTATTTTGAGAGAAGTAACTAGAAATAAATAAAAACAGACAATATATTTTTTTCTTACCTAAAAGAACTAATAGACTGAAAATATAAAATTCGAGTACATATAAAATACAAATGGAGAAGTGAAACAACTTATATTATTTTCTGTTTTGCTAATTATGCAACTATAATGCGAAAAAGCCGTGAGTAGCCTAGTGGTTAGAGCATTGGACTCCAGACCGGAAGGCCTGGGTTCGATGCCCGATGCCACCAAATGCCCACCGAGTATATAAGGAGAATGTGCTCGTTAAATCAATGGGTCCGAATGGTGTCACCATCTATCGTGTTGTACCGAGCAAAATCACACTGTCACCTTCATGGGGGCTCAAAAGCTTAGGCTAACGACAGGCGTAAAATTCTAGCCCTTAGCCGCGATGAATTTCGTGGACCTTGATCTAATGTTACTGTCGATCAGGTGGCATAAGCAACAACAACATAATGCGAAAAATAATGTAGTGATGAAGGCTGTAATTTTTATTTAAATATTTCGAATGATAAGGTAAGGTTTTATTCGTATTAATTTTTAGTAATTCATTTTCAATTAACAAAAATGTACTATAAGTTTTAAAATAAATATACTTTCAGAAATTTTGAAATAAAAAAATATAACTTAAATAAATTTCCTTCTGTTTATTGAACGATATTTAAGTTAACATTTATTCAGTGTTTTTTTTTTTAAATAGTTTTTTGAAAATAGGGATCTAAAAACTCATAAAATTTGATAAAAAATTAAAAAGTACAAATAAAAAAATCGTTTGTAGATGCTAAAAAAATTTAATGTTAATAAAAAAATTATGTTGTTGTAGATACTCATTTACAATAAAGCAAAAAACAACAACATTGATTATTAGTATGCAACGCAGCAAAAGAGAATTAATTTAATACTTTATTGTGATTCGATAATTTAATGAATAGAATTATAATTTATTGGGAATTAATGATCACTTTTTTCAGAAGTCATTTCTAACACATCAAAATGAATTTCTTTTCCGTCTTTGTATTTATCGTCCTAACATATGCAATGATTTTCCAATGGGATACATTGTTACGAATTTCATGTAATGAATACTTAAAATAGCGTAAATAATTCATATTTGGGTGTGTAATATGTTAATATTACTTTTGGATGTATTTATTCTGTGCTAAAATTGTAATATTCATATGCAACACCTTTCCTTACAAATGACGATTCAACAGAGAAACTTCACAAAATGTTGGTGATAGAGCCCCGTTGGCATCATTTTTGGTGACCATTTTAAAGATTTAATTGTTCCTGAGCGCTGCAGAAGGTGTGAAGACCTCCTGGGATTCTACTGTTATACCCTGCATTTTAAGAATTTTTTTCTGCAATAAATTTTCATCGCTCTTAAAGAATTGTTTTGCTTTTTGATACTAATAGTATAAAATCCTCGAACCCCGATCTACGTAACAATACTTCCATCAAGTATTTAATACTGCTATAAATCTTTATAAAATTTTGAAATTAAACTTAAATTCTACTGCACATAAACATCTTTGGTATTGAGAATGCCTATCATTTTGAATCTAATTCTTTTTGTCATCTTTCTTTCCTATCTCTATTTGGTTCAAGAAAAGGAAATTGTTACAATTATAATTGTGTGTGTGTGTGTTATAAGTATAAAAAAATCAAACTAAATAATAAGTTTTAAAAAGAGGGAATACCTTCTTATCAGGGAACAAGAAAATAATAATGAAAAAACTCGAGGAAACAAAAGTAATAGAGATGACGCGTAAAAGACGCTTATATGACAAATGATGAAAAAGCAATTATCTCTAATGGACTAAAATGTCTACAGATTTTCTTCTTTATGTGAATCTGCGGTAAAATTTTTTTCTACTTTCGTTTTATTTAGTTCACCGACAGAAGGCGCTGTATATAAATATCACGTGATAAATGCTTCATCATTATAATGGATGAATATGTTCCGTAGAGTGTTATGCGTATTTAATTTTTTTATCTTTGAAAAACAACAGTTATATTTTCCAATTTTTGCAGACGATTTTGTATATTTTTAAAATGTTTATAAATTAAGGAATAATGATCAATTTTGTTTTAAAACAGATCATTCAACGACAAAATAAAAACTTTAAAAACTTAAGTTCTCGTGTCTTATATTATTGATGACAACTTTATATGCAAGCACTGCGATGGTCAAGTACTCATAATGTTTCACAAATTTCTTATAGTGTTTATCAATAAAATATTTTTAGAAAATAATTCTTTTTTTTTTTCGTGTAAGAAAATGAATTTCGTTTATGCGAGATGAATCAATAAAAAAATTATAAAAAACGTTCCACGAAATACTGTCAATGTCTCACAATTTTAGACAAACGATCATAAAATTATAACATATTTCAAAATTTTCCTTAACGTATTCCATAGTAATAATAAGTTCCTTGTGTATTCCCTACTCGCGAATTGTTGATTTAATATAATTCCCTCAAGAAAGCCTATAGAAAAATAAATTTGGGGACTTTTTTTGTTTTATGCTGTCAGCCTATACATTTATTTCGGTGAAATATTTATACTTGAAAGAGATCAAATTTTTTTGCCCAAAATGTAAAAAAAGGTATTTTTTTTTATTCTATATAATTAAACATAATACTTGACAGAATGCGAAAATGGAAGAATTCATTTTAATTTTAAAATTCATTATTTTCACACTATGTTTTATTTTATAGTGGTGGAATACAAAAACCCCTAAATATATATTTCTGTTAAAAGTACACTCTGAACTCTATGAAGAATGCTTTTATGTTTTGAAAAGGATTTCTCACATACTTACAAAAGAACTTTATGCTCCTGAATTTTTTACAAACGGAAGGATTTCGTGTGCGTATGCATATATATATGTAAATACAGTTTGCTGTAATATTAAGTCTTACATTGCAATAGGGACAGAAATAATATCGTCTTTCTTGGATTAAATTTTCCTTTTTATTTCTTCTCAAGCAATAAATTATTTTAATCTTTTTCAATAAATTTTATAAATTATTTCAATAATTTTTATAAATTATTTCAATAATTTTTATAAATTATTTCAATAAATTCCAATACATTGTATAAATTATTTCAATAAATTATTTGAGTTACATACAGGTATGTGACAAAAGGTAAGTTGACATGTTAAGATAAAAAAAATAATATATTCGTTATTAATATAAACATGAGTTTTTTTCTTTTGACAGTTCAATTGAGCTTAATTCAGCATTTATTTTCTTTGCCATAACTTCAGTCATGAAATTGGTTTGGTAAGAAAAATCCTTTGCCGCCAATAAAATCTTCATTATAATCTCGTTAAAGGCGTCGTAGGAAACGGAAAGTATAAATCAAAAACTTTTCAATCGCGACTTTTGAATGAAGATTTTCTTTTTTCTTTCAATCCTCTTGAAAGGTTTTTATATTTCTTGTCAATCTGCCAAAGATCATTGCCACAGGTAAAGGCTTTTTATTTCTTAATCTGAATATAAAGAAATGCTTTTTCATTGTTGTAAAATATTCATATTCGATTTGGGTTATATGCCAGGTTTTTGTTTCTGGGAATTTCAGGGTCTACGTGAAAATTTTGTCTGGAGGTCGCAGAAATTAATCACAGGGGATTTCCGTTCGGTCTTAAGAGATATTTTTAGCTATTTTTTTTCATTCAAGACCTTTTTGTGAAAATGTTTCACTCATAGATTGACCGTTACGTGAAGAACTATAGCTCTGCTCAAGTCACGTGGTATTGGGCGGTTCTATATATATTATCTCATTTTCGGTAAGTATAGATGTTTATGTTGGTTTCGCACTACTCACTTCACTGTTATGCACGCTTTCCTTCCACTTAGTGCTGCATTTTTCTGCCATAAAATGAATTGTTCTTGTGCACACATGTGCAAAAAAATAATCCATTGAATGCACATTTCTTTTTAACCCGTGGATAAATAAACTGGCAAAAATGTAGAAGAGTTAAACACTTTATTTAAAAAAGCATCTACACCTGATATAATTGAAAGATTTAATAGTTACATTATCCAGGTACCCAAAACGCCAGAACTTCATTCAGAACGGTGACAAATGAGTCTTTATGTAGCGACACCGTATAAATTCCCTTAAGTACAAATCTAAACGTTGTCGCACAGTTTCGTGATGCCTTAAATTTTAGTCTTAGCCACAGTCTTATAATCCTCTGGATATTTACGAATAAGATCATATTTTTGGAAATACATCACTGTGTTAACTTCCGTAGAAAAGAGATTCGATTTGAAATCTTAATTATTTTCTATAATACAAAGTTGGAAAAGAATAAAATCACAAACTATAAACAATGTTTATTATTTCCGAGCATAAGTTATCAAGTTTATTGTGTTTAAACATGCGGAAACACATCAAGGCCTATAAAAGAGGACATAATTTTTGAGCATGTGCAAATAAAATTATTTTTTTTAAACACGCGCGATAAGTTTTTCGCTTTTAGCTGCATGTCGGGGTAGTTGGCGACGTTTTTCGATTGAACGAAATTGGTTGAATGTATAACTGAATATTATATATACAATTTTTAAACATTTTTTAAACTAAAAAATGATCTTATTAGAAACTTATGGTTAATTATATGTATGAAAAAATTCCCTTTAATTCCCATCATAAATAACATTTTAATTTGTAACGATCCTGGCCTTCAGGACTCGCGCTTAAATATTTAACTAGCTTACCCACATAACGGGAAGCATTATATCCCTGTATCTTGGAAAACGCAGCTTGCATTTTTTAAAACAAGATTACATCAAAATCTGTCAAACGATATCTTTCCATCAGACTTAGCCACTATGTGCAATATTTTCTTTTTACGCTTCATATAAATAGTCAAGACTCTGAAAACTCTATCTATCTCTTTGTTTTCAATATGTGAACGTCACTTCTGTTTGTGGTTGTGTTTATATTCGCCGTTAGTTATATGTGTGTGTCTGTGGTTAATTGTGCGCGCGCGCATGTTTACCAAAATGTAAAGTAAAATACATCTTTACTAATGAAGTCAGTGCTACAAGTTTATCGTCTGCGATTACGAAAAAAATGTGCACACGGGTTTAGACCCACAAAAATCTCGCAGGGGTCCGCTGATGAACAGTCCCCCTCCCCCCCCCCCCATTACATTCTGTTAGATAGTTCCGTAATAACAAGCTGTACCATTTGGATACTTTAAGCCCGGAGCCCCTATATGTGACGAAGGAGTTTGTATTTATAGAAAAAATTTTATTAATTTAAATTATGAAATCGCTTTATAAAAATAATCTAGCATTTCTGAAACAAATTAATTACAATTGACTTTTATGAAAATAAATTACAGCTAATTCTCATAAAAGGTAAGCGAAGGAGAATATTTTAAGTGATGATGCGTATATTGTTGCAAGAATCATTTTTTAATGGGACAAACCGAACGAAGTACGAAATATAAGCTTGAAACCGAGGTATAGTTTTTATTTATCATACCGTCGGCCAATTCGCCAAAAATGAAACGCCATCGAAAGTTTAAAAAAGTCACCAAAGGCTGTCATTTTCTCATTCTTATTTTGTTTAAACATGCTTAGAAATGGTGTTCGACAATTGGTTTCACCTCGCGTCATTTGGCGACGTCTTTCAATTTGAAACTGGTCGACTGTAATCTGTAAGTATCAAAATTTAAAAGTTTAAGTTAAAGACTTTGCGTAGTTAAAGATAGATGTGTGATTTAATGTCTTTTCTTACACAAATAATAAATACACTTTTCAGAAATGCATAAAATTGTAAAAAAAAAAAATGGACTAAAGGTGCAAAGCAAAATATTTTTCATATAAATGAAGTATCTTGCAATAAAGCTAAGCCTAAAAATTGTTTTGTTAAATGTGTGTAACTGCAAAAATAAGTGAGTTAATTGTTTTTTTTTTTTGTCATTTTATTGTTTATTTCTGTATACATCAAATCAAACAAAAATTCATCAAACGATCGCTCAAAAATATAAAAGTGACATCTTTTAAAAAGTTTTATTTATATTACATTCACAAAAAAATTTTATAACTTATTTCTATGCTTCATTGTTCTATTTTTTGCGTTCTTTCTCCAAACACTTTAATTTTGATAGACTTATGTTTCAAAAAATATGTCTCCAATCCAATTTAATGAGTCTTTGGTCAAACTCAGGGATATTCTTTGGTTTTCTAAATTGTGTCATTTTTGTCAGCTGTGACATATTTTCCTTTTTAAGTTATTTTATTTATTTCCTTTTTTTTTTCTACGGCAATAAAAGTTCTTCTTTTTAAAGCAGTTATTCTTGGTGAAAAACTTTTAAAAAAACACGATTAAGAATGTAAGCATATTTTTTTAGACAAAGGACACACACACAATAGCAGCAGTATTAGATTAAGCATAAGAAAATTTAGATTATTCTAAAAACTCTAAATAAGATAAAAAATTTTTAAAAAAACATACAGAATGAAAATGCAAATATTCTGCTTAGGTTTTTGGAAAAGTGTATCAAATTTCCTTTCTTTTTATTTCAAAGTTATTTTTGGAAGCAAAATAATTCTTATGTTGCTCGATTTCTGATTAACCTTTTTTTTTTTATGAATATCAAAGACAAAACAAAAAAATGTGATAGGTATATTCTAATGTAAATTTTCATTTTTTTGGTGATAGTTTCAAGATTATTTTGGAACATAAAAAATATTTATTTCTTGTACGAAATTAATTAAAATCAACAATGCTTATTCATCAAAAATATGTCGAAAAATAAATTAGTTTCCCAATATAAGCTACTGAAAAAAATATACTTGTATTTTTTAACTATGATTTTTAGTAAAATAACCTGATTACAAAAAAATTCTCATTTTTAGCAGAGTAATCAATTCAGAAAAAATGTTTTTGACACGTAAAACGATTACCTTTTTGAGTTGTGAGTGAATGAGTTATTAACGTCGCACTATAAAGCATTAAGTCTGGTTTTGGCGATAGACTACGTAGTTTTAAACCGCAGTAAAGGGACGGACGAAACCTGAGATGACATCCCCTCTCCAAACTACTACATCACGCCCACAGGAAGACTTAGCACCTTGGTAGATTTGTGCATCAACTCCTCTACACGGCAGATCTTCAGAGGCCCTAAGTTTCACATTCATGGTTCTCCAGTCATGAGGCCGTAACCTTGACCACTAGGCTACCGTGGGAATGGGAATTGGTTTTGAAAAGAACATATAAGAAGCTTTGAAAAAGTATAAATTAATGGGGTACTTACTTGTTATACTGTCGACTAATTAATCAAATGAAAAGACGTCGTCAAATATCACGATATTCCTCCAAAAGTTAGAAATTGCTCCTTCTCATGTGCAAACACAGTTATCTTGTTCACACATGCAAAGACAGCATTTGGAGATGTTTTTTGATTTTGCGAAATTGGTGGATGGTATAATTCACCAAATATCGCAATATTCTTCCAATAGTGGGAAACTGCTTTCTCTCATGAACAAACACAATTATCTTGTTCACACACACAATGGTAGTATTTGGCGATATTTTTTTATTTGGCAATGTTTTCAATGATTTGGCGAAAATGGTGGACGGTATAGTTCGTATACCGTCCACCACCTTTTCAACAATTTGTGATTTATGTTGAGGAACTTGTGACGGGTGCTTACGCGTTTCACTAACCTTCTCTCACATCTTTAAATATTTTATTTATTTTAACCAATCTCCGCCGAGAGCCAAAAGTGTGACTTTTGCAAACAAGATAGTTTCGGGTTTAGCGAGTTCGAAAAAGATATAAAAGGGAGAAATGAAATGAAGAGAGACGAGGATGACTACGAGGTTGATTAAGAAGGTATTTCTGAGAGTTTAGTTTATCTAGTGGAAATATATTCGTCGGGAGAAGACGATTAAAAAGGTTCATTAATTAGGTTCGGGACGGAACTGAAGATATCAAAGATTGAAGCCGCTCCTTAGAGCAATCCAGTATTAGAGAAACCTGCCTTAAAAAGGTATCAGGTCAGTTATTTTCATAAATTAGATATAAATGCGCAGTTTGATTGTATACGTTATTCTCCGTGGTTTCAGTTAGTATTCCGTCGTTCATAATCGGGTTCTTCTCACACTCCACTGTAATTTGTTGTTCTTATAGTCTGAATAATATTTGTGTATTTCTCATTAAGAAAGATAAATAAATAAGATTGATTTATTAATTTGGTTGTAATTAATTATGGATCCAACATATTCAGATTTAGATAATATGCGAAGGGGAGTTAATAATCATAGGGGTAGTGAAAGGCTACGACACTGGCGCCCAAACGAAATACCGGAATTAAGAGCAAGTGCAGGATTTAGAGTTTTGCCGGAATTATTTTTTTCGGGTAAAGAAAATGTGTCTGAGTTTATATCTAATATAGATGACAATATAGCCTACTATGAAATACCGGCGAATCTATCATGTGCGTATTTAAAAGGTCATTTAATTGGGAGAGCGTTAGACTGGTTTGACGTTATAGGGTTCGAGTGTGTAAATGAAGAAGCGACTGCATTTGCAACGCTTAAAAAGAAATTGTCAGATAGTTTTCCTGTAATACGGAATAAATCAGAGTTAGAGGCTCAGTTTTTTTCATCGAAACAACGGAGAGGTCAAGCCCCGTCAGACTTTATTTTTCAACTATTAAAAATTCATAAGGCTTTAGATTTGAATTATGATGAAATAAAATTGGTCAATCACATAGTAATGCGACTAGAATCCCAAATAATGGATTATTTAGAAGTTCGAAACTCCACAACGAAAGCTCAGTTGGTAGAGTTGGTAGACCGGTATGAGGAACGTCATAGCTGCAGGGAAAACCAGGGTTCGAGTAATAATTTTGCTAGACGAAGTTGGGATATGAGTAGGAATCCTGAGGAAAGAAGGAATAATAGAAATTGGAGAGATACTGGGGTCGGAAATAGTCAAAATGATCAAAGAGGACTAGGCAGGGGTGCGAATAATTTTTCTCGTCGTAATTATCAAAATCAAGGATTCGAGGGAGGAAATCGCTACAATCAGCCAAATCAGCGAACAGACCGGTATCAGAACCGTAGGATGGTGGTTAGGAAGGGTCCTAGTAATGATTCAGCAAAGCAGAATTGGAGGCGTGTTGATTGCAACAGCGGAAGGCAGAGAAATGCCAATTTAAACTTTCAAAGAGATCGTATTGAGTCAAATCCTCCTAATAGAATTAAACTTAATTCATTACGATTATCACCAGTTGATCTTCCGTATGTGCCGATTCTTTTGCATGATACGTTTCTAAAAGCGCTCTGGGATACAGGTGCGGAAAAATCATTTATTTCAGAAAAAACATACCGATCATATTTTTCTTTTTGTCCTATTAAGAAATCGTTAGCTGAAGTAGTTACAGCTCAAGGATCACAATGCAGAAATTTAGGCACAGTTGAGTTAAGAATTAAAATAAAGGAATTTTCGAAGTTGTGGAAATTTCATGTGATTGCTGAGATGCAAGATCCATGCATCATAGGTATTGATTTTATGTCACATGCAAGGATCAGTTTTGATTTTGTTAAAAAATCGTTAATCATTCCGGATTCTCAAATTGAGAAATTGGCAATTTCGGACGAACCGGTACGGATAGATTTATTAAAGACTAAGTTAAATACAGGGCAAAAACAAAAGTTGGCGAATTTTAATGTAGAATGGGAACATCGCCCAGGTACGCAAAATTTAGTGGCTGATATGTTGTCTAGAAACCCGTTAGAAAGTAATGAAGAACCAAAGGTGTCTTGTGCGGTGATTAGATCGTTAGTATTATCGTCTAGAGAACAGTTGAGAGAGGAACAGAGAAATGATCCGGAGCTAGGTCATATCGTGAAGTTTTTGGAAAATCCGGACGATAGTTCCATTAATGAATCAATCTGTAGAAATTGGTCCCGAGACTTTAAATTGATAGACGGATTGCTATATTATGCAAAATATACAACCACACTAGGTGAATTAAGGGTATTTATACCTAAAACATTACGTAAAGATGTTATGCGAGAATTCCATGACTCGCCGATGGCAGGCCATTTAGGCAAAAAGAAAACCTACTTAAAATTAAAAGACGCGTGTTATTTCCCGTACATGAGGAAATACATTTATAAATATGTAGCAACCTGCGACCAATGCCAAAAAGTCAATTATAAAAACGGATTACCAGCTGGTCAATTAATTCCGATAGTAACGAATTTTCCGAATGAAATCGTATCTTTAGATTTGTTAGGCCCATACCCTGCAACTAGTCCAGAACGCTATAGATTTATTTTAGTAATTACAGATAATTTTTCTAAATGGGTTGAAATAGTTCCCTTAAGGAAAGCTTCGGCTAAAGCAATTGCCAATGCATTTTTTGAGAATTATATTGCGCGTTATGGAGCTCCTGTTAAGTTAGTCACCGACAACGGCCCCCAAATGATATCCGAAGTTTTTGAGCAAGTATGTCGCAGGTTGAACATAAAACACGTTAAAACTGTGGTATATCGTCCACAAGCTAATCAAACAGAAAGAGTTAATCGCACTCTTTTAAAAATGATTTCGAGTTTTGTCGCGGATAATCACACTAACTGGGATCAATTTCTGCAAGAGTTCGGATATGCTATTAGGACAGCAGTACATGAGACAACGGGTAAACACCGGCGGAATTATTTTTAGGTCGAAATTTAATCACCCCTTTTCAAAATTTAGTTATGGTAACTGATGGATCAGATTTAGTTTGTGGGAACATAGAAAGGTTGTTTGAGGAGGCTAGAATTCATACAATGCGCCAGTACGAGAAGTGGGCGAAATATTATAATAAAAAGAGGCGTGAAAGTAATGTGAAAGTTGATGATCTAGTATTAGTTCAAACTCACCCGTTAAGTTCGACAAGTAAGAAAATAGTGGGTAAATTTATGCCAAAGTTTGAGGGCCCATATAAAGTTCTGAGTGTAAAAAATAATAATAATTTAGTAATATTAAAATTTGGTAAAAGAATAACGGTTAATGTGGACCAGGGGAGAATTTACCATCAAAGAGAAGACAGTGCTGCCGAGTCGGAAAGTGACAATAGTAGTGATCATGGTGCAGTGGCATCAGTCAGGTCGGATGATGGGCAGTCGAGATTGGTGCAATCGGAGAGTGATGGGGGTTGTCGTAGAGGATCGAAATCAGGAAATTTAGATGGTAGTAGAGATATAGTTGCGAATAGACGCGATGGAGTGGAGGTGAGAAAAAAACGTGGACGAACGGAATCTGCTGTTTCTTCGGGGGGGTGAGGTGTATAATTTCAGGAAGAAAAAACCGTATTGGACTGAAAGAGAGAAAAGAGGAAGACCAGACTCTTGGAGAGATAATATACAAAAGAAGAAGAGACCAGAGGCCCAGGTATCCCGAGACAAGAGAAAGTTTTCCTCGTCAATGCCGACTCGTCCCTCAGAAAGCGGTATAGAAAGGTGGAAGAAAATAGTTCTGAAAGAGCAGTTCCAGGACCATCCCACAGATTCAAGTACAACAGACCTCATCAGGAAAGGAGCTGTCCATACAACCTTCGGAGCCGACGTCGAGTGGACAACAGCCAAGTTCCAGTTCTCACAAAGGAAAACAACGCCTCAGCAGGAGCATATCAACTTCAACGGACTCAATGGAAGAGGAGACCCAGAAGGTGGGAGCGCAGAGAGGACAACCCTAGGACAAGGTCATCCAGCACAGAGGCCATGGTTGGAGACAAAGCCTATGCAGATTGGATCTAAAGACTAGCCAGGTTGTATAATTCTAATTTGTTTATTTTTCCTCTGACAGACAGTTCGGAGTATTTTCTATGTGGGCTAGTCTATTTTTTTTTGTAAAATTAACCTACAAAAGTTACTGCGTTTTGTGTATTTTCATATCGGTTGAAAAAGCTTTTGTATTTAATTTTTTTCCAAATTGTGGAAAAACATTTGTTGAATTGCAATTGTTTTGCTACACATTAAAGACGAGGCTTTATATGTGAGATTACTTGTATTGTTTGTTGTAATATATTCTATGTAAAAAATGTATATATTTTTGTGTGTAATTATTAAGAAGTATAAGTAGTGTCTGGTTTCTGGGCGCGGCGTAATTAGGAATACTAACAAAAAAACATTAACAGCGCAGCGCGATTGATTGGGAATTTTTTGAAAATGAAACCAGATGAAGGTTATTTTGTTATGAAAGTATATATATATATAATGTATGCCATATTTTATGTCAATAAGGAAGTTGTATAAAAGTTCTGTGCATTTAATGTCATGTTTTAGAAAAAATTGACAAGGTTTCCTTTCAGGGCAGCAGTCCCTGAACATAGTGATGCGATGAAAACTTTGATGTCGTGAGAAGATATTAATGTAAAATTTATATTTATTAGCACTTAAGTAAAGTGTATGATCAGGGTTTTTTTCCTGGAAAGGTTTAACCCTGATCTTCGCCCGAATGGAATGCACTGTAGGGATTGTATATATTGTACAAGTTCAATAAATTAGAGTGGAGTACCCCTTTGAGTAGTCATTTCTGTGTGCTAGTTTAATTAAAGTTTCTAACTTAGAGAGTTAAAATTTTCTGCAAATTCAATGTTTTCAGGCATTCTAAAGTTCGTGAGTTAACTTTCTACAAGTTCAGTATTTTTAGGCATTCTAGAGTAGTTAAAATTTTGTGCAGGTTCAGTGTTTTTCAGACGTTAGGTAAATTAAGCGAGTTCTTGTAGGTCGTTTAGACCTTCAATAAGTCACGCTTTTTTTCTCGGAGGGGGGTTGTGACGGGTGCTTACGCGTTTCACTAACCTTCTCTCACATCTTTAAATATTTTATTTATTTTAACCAATCTCCGCCGAGAGCCAAAAGTGTGACTTATGCAAACAAGATAGTTTCGGGTTTAGCGAGTTCGAAAAAGATATAAAAGGGAGAAATGAAATGAAGAGTGAGGATGACTACGTGGTTGATTAAGAAGGTGATTCTGAGAGATTAGTTTAACTAGTGGAAGTATATTCGCCGGGGGAAAACTATTGAAAAAGTTTCATTAATTCGGTTCGGGACGGAACTGAAGATATCAAAGATTGAAGCCGCTCCTTAGACAATCCAGTATTAGAGAAACCTGCCTTAAAAAGGTATCAGGTCAGTTATTTTCATAAATTAGATATAAATGCGTAGTTTGATTGTATACGTTATTCTCCGTGGTTTCAGTTAGTATTCCGTCGTTCATAATCGGGTTCTTCTCACACTCCACTGTAATTTGTTTGTTCTTATAGTCTGAATAATATTTGTGTATTTCTATATTAAGAAAGATAAATAAATAAGATTGATTTATTAATTTGGTTGTAATTAATTATGGATCCAACATATTCAGATTTAGATAATATGCGAAGGGGAGTTAATAATCATAGGGGTAGTTGAGAAGGATAAATGTTTGTATTAAACAGGTTATTTACCTCTACCGCAAACCATTGAAAGAAAAAAGTACCTGCTTTATATCCCATTAATTGCAATGTTTTACTCATATGTTGTCTATTAGCTTAATTAGTTTATCCTGTTTCGTTCTAAGATAAATTAACTCGTTCATCGATGAGTAAGACTAAGGATTTTTCATGCCATACAATAATCGGAACCACACATAATTAAATGGCTGAACGAAAAAAAGCGATGGAATTCTCGGAAAATATCAGCAAAATAGAAAACAAAATCTACAAGTTAAAAATAAATAAATAAATGCTTAACTCATGGGATCGTGTGTATACATTCTAAAGTAGAGTTCCCAATGTCGAACCATTGTGAAGAATAGGAAATTACCTTTTATTATCTGATTCACGATAATGTAATAAATAATATTCGGCTAAAAGCGAAGAACCTTTATACGATAAATAAAAATTTCATCTTTTGCAACCCTTTCCAAATTCCTAAAGTGCTCTACAGGGAGAAACAAGAAATATTCAATAATACGAAAAAAAAACGGCTTTAATATCAATGTAAAAGAAGTGATTTAATTGTACTTAGATAGCTTAGTCTAAATCCTTAGATCCAAAATAATGCTCCACTGAGAGATATGTATATATAATATATATATCTTCTTATGTATGCAAATATTCAATAGTATGCATATAAATACCCAATGAAATATTATTTTACAAATTAATACTTGCACTTTTAGCACATTCATCTATTTTTCCTAAGTACATTATTTTTTTATTATCTTGAAATGTGTAAAAACCTTTTAACTGCACTTTTTCTTATAAATTTTATTTCAGACCAGCAATAAAAGCAAACATAGGCAAAGGTTCATGCTTTGAAATTTTGTTTAACCTTGAAATCTTATACCCAAGCTTATGTATTGCTGTGACTATTTTACTGTGTTCTGTATTAGCTTACTATTTCCTTGTTGATTATTTTTCTTCAAAAGTGATTGGAAATGATTTAGTATAATATTAGTAATCGTTTATATTTTTACGGAGGCATGGCATTTCTAACAGTTTTCTTTTTCCTCAATGCACATTTTATATTAAAAATTTCAAAAATATGTTAATATTATAATTTATATAAAATTACATTATTAAAATAAAATTTATTATTGGATTTAAAGCTCAACAAAAAAGCACAGCTTATTAAATATTTTTATCCCAGTCAGTTCAGTTGTAAAGGCGAATATAGAGGAAAGTTTACTGGACTTTAAACTAAATTGCCATAAATCTAATAGAGCAAAAGAAATATAAAAATGTAAATATATATGTATACTAATACAACATCATATTTCTATTATTTTAAAACAAACTATATCAACGAGCGGCCGGCACAAATCAATATAAAACGATCCTATTAAAAAAAGATTTACTCCGTGTAGATTTTCCCTCATTATCATATGACAAGAGGAGGATACACGTATCTGAATGTAATTAAATACTGACAGGTGAGAGTCCAAACGTTAGATGTGGAAGTTTTAAATAAACCAGTTGAAAAAATAAAGAATGAAGAATGAAAATGAGTAATGAAAGCAATGAAATATTTATTTTCCCTACGAAGTTCCACCCAAAGTAACATTAATATTTTAATGTTAAAAATTCAAAATTCAATTTCAAATTTTATTTAAATTGTTTCATTTTTGTTATTTTAAAATGAATATTTTATGCAATGAAAAAATGCCATTAGTATAAATTCTGAGAAAACAAATATTTTGCGTTTTAAAAAGAAGCAACATCATTTATAATGATACCAAATTATTACCAAAACAATTCCACATGCATTGAGGAATACATTTGAACCACTTATTTTCTCAACAACTATTTTCTAATTACGTGCCATAAACAATACACTTTCTAGGTGAATTTTGGATTAGACAAAAACATGTTTCAGATATAAATTTGGTTTGACTGCCAATTAATTAATCACACATTTTCCTACCTTCAAATATTTCCAACTGTCAACATTCGCCAAGTTAAAAGCAATCTTCTGGAGTGAAATAATATACCTTTTCTCTATCAACGAAACGATCTAAATTACTAGCCGAATCTCTTTCTGCAGAAAGAGAATGTATAAAATGTTTGGAATAATCAACCGTGACTGCTGCTACCCGTTTGGCTCCTTTGTTGTGACACATCCCACCCCTGCCCCAAGGATATCTGTCCTTTGTCCTGCAGGAAAGCTCGTTTTACCCTGCCGAGGATTGCAATTCTACTAAACTAGGTCCCAATCGATGCGCTTCGTGCAAAACAGACATTAAGCCCTTTCGCATGACATTAAGAGATTCCGTCTCCTTAGAGATTCGACATCTTCAATGGGAAGAAAGAAAAATAATTTTATGGGAAGAACTCTCTCATATACATTTATATATTTATTCAGACACAGAAACAGGACAAATCCTGCCGAATTTTAGTTGAAATGGGAGCCCGGGATATAGGATGGCCAACTTAAATTGGATGTATGAAGTAATAACTGAAATTCTAGTGATTACAACAATATATAAAGTTTGACAAATGAAAAATATTAAGGTTCCTAAACTTGTTTAGAACTACAATTTTGCGAAAGCTTATAAATGAATTTTTTTTAATATTTAGCATCCCTTGAATCATAATATACGTTTAAAATTGCTTTTAAGATTATGATTACAAGGAAAAATTGTTTAAATTTAAATTTCGGCAAAAAAGGAAGAAGGAATCAAATATATTCAAAACATTCCTCTTTTAGGAAAATAGCTTCTGTAATAATAAAATTTTGCCTCTACATAATTAAGACTTCTCTACAGAGCCTGATCTAGGATTTTTGAAAAATTCACGTTATTTTTCAGAGTTACTATCAAATGAAATAATAATCAATGTTTTTTTTTATTATAAAACTTTTCTAATCTGTGTGTGTGTGTGTGTGTGTGATTTATTAAAATATGAATAATTCCACTTCTAAAATATATGCATCATAAATTAAAGTTCTTGTATTGATAATGAAATGGAAACTAAATTTAACTACAATAATTGTTTTCTGCATTAATTTTAAGTTCGACTGTATGAAATTAAACAGCGTTAATGTGTCTGACTACCCTAAAATTGTGAATTTTGCCAAAAATTGAGAACTTTTTTATGATTTTATTTTATAGGCCATCTTATTAACTTTATAAAAATACCAAGTTTATTATTTTCTGTTCACTAGTTTAAAAACTTTAAGTGTTTTAGCAAAAGCAGATGTCATTACTTTAAGCAAGTTGCCATACTTTAAAACGCGCGTTTTTTTTTTTTTTTTGAAAATGCTCAACCGGGGATAACTATTGCTCAAAAAGTTTTGAAAATAATTAAAATAATTTTTTTTGTATGCTCTGTATAAAAGTAGAAGTGTTTTAATCCTCAAATTTTTCAATCACTGCTTTATTACAAAATATACAGTCTCTTATGTTAATATAATCACTGTTTTTAAGAAATTTCATATAAACACTAAGATAAAGTGCTCTAGTTTTTGTAAAAATTAAAATATATCTTATCCAGAAGGTCATTTCAAAACTGAATAACATAATAAAACATCATAATTTAAAATTTCTTCAAAAATTTTTGATACAGAATGGGCCGCGTTTATGTTATTTTTTGTAAATGTTTACCCATTTTTCCCATTGTAGTAAGAAAATTTATTTTTCTCTTCTTAATTTTGGCATATTTTTCTTGAAATGTACTAAAAAAATCTAAAACAACAAAAGAATCCCCATATCTCCTTATTTTTTTAAAAAAGTTGTCGCAAGTAGTCAAATATCTGAAATCAATCTAAATTTTCATTTTCTATACGTTATAAAATATCGACTAGATTAAAAGCGTACATTGAATATAAAATCACAATGAAACAAATTCGCAAGGGTTTTCATGTTGTCCAGTTATGACTACCTTAATCACAATAGAAGACTTAAGTGCATATGTTTTCATTTTCTTTCCTATGTAGTTTTCGATGAATGGGCATAAGTAATAATATATAAAAAGCTTATTTACCCACACTTTTACTTTTTTCCTTGCTTTAATGTTAATACTTTGTTTTAAATTTAAATTACCATAATGCGATGTTAAAATTAAGTGCTTTTTGAATGCAAACATGAATAAAGACACATATTAAGCCATCAAATGACACTGTTCCATAATTTGTATTGCTTTACAATTACGTTGATGACTATTCGTTCAGAACTTCTCAATTCTCTGAAACATGAAAGCGCTATTGAGAGTCTAAAATTTGAATTCAATTGATGCAATGCTCTAAAATGGAAATGCAAAGTAGGCTGAAAGGATTGACATTGTTTAATAAGTTGCGGCCTATCGACTTAAAACAATTTAATAACATTACGCTGTTTAAATGAAAGTATCGCCTGCCCTCATTGCAGCTTTTATCAAAATAGATCAGGATTCGTCATTTCTGCTGTAGGTGAAATTGAAAATGTCGGTACACAAATTAGTTTTGAATTCAAACTTTCTACAACAAGCTTTCCGATTCTTTTTTAAAACAATATTTTATGTTTTAATAAACAACTTTGTTTCACTTAAACGTTTGGTATTATTGTATAGTACATTGGAATACTGAAACTATATCAAGAGTATTTGATTGAATCCCATAATTTTGAGGCCCGATCAAGTGACGAGAACGATACCTGAGGGCGTCTCACACTCCAAATTTGTACAGCCTGCCATGGAGAGGAATTTGAACCTCGATAAATTTAAAATCATAGACTCTTTAAACTGTTGGTTCTTATCAGCATCAGACCACTCATCCACAGGACAACAGAAACTATATCAGCCACACCACACACGCACACAATTCGTGACTTTACAAACTTGGCTGTAGATTTGAGATAAAATTTCTCGATTTCCCCGATTCATTTTTCATATAAGAATAAACAAAATCATGTATAATATTTAAAATAACTTATCCTTATCAGCTTAGTTAGATACGTTTATTAAGTGTATTTACAAAGCTTCAAAAAGGAGAAAGCTAGGTGAGAAATTCAGTAAATTTGCTATTGTTCAAAAAATTTTAAAAATTAATGGCAATTTTTGCTTGCATTTTTTATATCACCACGTTTTTTGAATAGTTTTTTTAATTAAAACACAACGTAATCAAAAATAACCGATGCATTTTATTAAAATAATTTAAATAAAATAAATGATTAAAAGATATTTATTTTCAAAACTTCTAAGCATTTCTTTCTTGGCAGAGTTAGCAAAGTCTTCCAATTCGCGAATAGATTAATATTTACCACTAAAAAACTTCTCCACCGTACAAAGCTAAGCAATACATCAAAGCTAGCTATAGTAGATATTTGGGATAACTGTTATTGTTTTATATTTTTATCTTTCTTCTTTATTGAAATCATTTTACACTCAAGAGCCAAAACATTATGACCACCTGTCAATAACGAGTTGGCCCACCTTTGGCGCGCAACACAGCTTCAACCCGCCTTGGCATGGATGCTACAAGTCCTTGGTAGGTGGCCGGAGATAGATTGTACCAGCTGTTTAAGCAACGGTCACTCAAATCCGAGATATTGCGAATTGGTGGTCTTTGAACTCTGAGCTGCCGTCCCATGACATCCTAAATGTGTTCTATCGGATTGAGATCCGATGAGTTAGACGACCAGGACATTAACTGGAATTCAGCATCATGTTCCTGGAACCACTCCAACACAATTTTAGCCTTGTGACACGGGGCACTGTCCTGTTGGAATATTTCATTTCCAGCTGGAAAAACTGAGGCCATGTAAGGGTGAAATTGGTCCACAATGATGTTCAGATATCCTGTAGCATTCATGGTCTGCTCTACCACAAGCACGGGTTCCAGAGACGCCCAAGAGAACGTCACCTAAACCATACTACTGCCACCACCGGCCTGTGTATAATCCACTGTACATTGAGAGAGCAACTGTTCGACTGGAAGACTGCGTATCCTGACACGGCCATAGGCGTAATGAATGACAAACCGTGATTCATCTGACCAGGCAACTCTCTCCCACTGATCCATAGACCAGTCGTGATGTTCCCGGGACCAGCGCAGGTGCAGTTGGCGATGACACTTGGTCAGCAAAGGCACACGAGTGGGACGTTTCTACCTAGCACCATATCCAACAGTGTCCGCTGAACAGTGTGCTCAGATACTATTCTACTTGGCCCTGCATTGTATTGGGCTGTCAACAGAGCCTTTGTCTGGCTCCGGTTTTGCTTCACTATGCGAGACAGTCTCCGACGACCTTCTTTGATAGCGTGTGGACGTCCAACACAATGTCGTCTACTGCTGGTTTCACCGTGATTCATCCACTTTGCATAAGTACTAACAACTGTAGATCGCAAACAAGCCAAGAGTCGTGCAGTTTCGGAAATACTTGTACCGAACCTTCGAGCCATTACAGTTTGCCCTCTAATAAAGTCGCTTAGATCCGCAGCCGTTCCCATCACACATAAGTGAAAGAATGATTCTTCAGACTCTCCAGCAGCAGTTAAATACCACTTCCACCTGATCACGTGCCTTACACGACATCCAGGCGAGTTCTTTGCAAAATGTAAGGGTGGTCATAATGTTTTGGCTCTTAAGTGTATTTTGGGATAAATAAAATGCATCGTTCATGAGTGTTATTATACATTTTTTTTCAATGCATACTATTAGTTTCCACCCTCCCTATATATATTTATTTACATTCATATTCTTCAAATTTGCAATCGTTAATAAATACTTTTTATCTATCCACTCAAGTTCAAGTACATTATTTCAAAACTTGTAGTGGATGGCACTTGATGTTAATACAGTTTTTTCAATTATTAATCCATTAATTCTATTTGATTAAGGAATAAATAATAAGAAACCAAAACAATAGTACAGCACCATATATAGAAAGGAAAAAGGAACATTGCAAGTAAAATCGCTTTCTGTTTTGTCACTTAATATTGTGATTCTCTCATATGTATATATACGCATTTATATGTATCGTAATTATTTAATAAAAAGTAACTAAGATAAAAAATTTCTTTGTTGATCTAAGTAGGAATTGACTTAAAATTTTTTTATATTACTTGTTGATTGCATAATGCATATAAAATTATGTTAATGGTTAAGGAAGAATATCCTCAACAGACTAAGTAGACTTATTCTTTTCAAGAATTGAAATATATTAATAAATTAAAATTTAATAACTGGAATATAATAATATAAAACACTTATTTTGAGAAAAAAATTCTACTTTTGTATTTATTATAAGTTTAATTAAATAGATAATAATAGAATTACAAGAGGATTTTTATTTCCTCAAACCCAAGCTCTTGTCATCTTTTTTTTAAAAATAAACCTCGCCGTGTGTTTAATTTTTAATGCAATCATTACAAAAGTAATATTCCTCAAGTTCTTAACAAAGACATTCTAAGTTTTCAAGTCTTTCTCATTTATGCATTATTAAAATATGGTTTGATCAATTTTATGCTTTATTAATTTATTATCAGGATGTGATTTAAATTAAATGAGCTAAAAACTGATAAAAAGAAAATAGGTGAATGACCTAAACTGTCTCGGAAATTGAATCAAATTATCTATGATCATCTAGAAACATAGATATTATCTAAAGATATCGATTCATATAATTCTAAGACCTCTGTAGGATGCTAAGATGTGATAAATTGAGTAAAATACTTTGCAATGTAATTAATTTTCGTAATAATTTCGAACACATAAGGTGATCTACATAACACATTTTTGAAGTTTCATTATGAACCGTTGAAAATAACCTGTGATATGGGCTTTTCTCAGCGCAGTTAATTTAATTTTTACCAACCTTTATATCCAAAAACGTTAAAAAAACGTTAAACCTTTTAAACGTTATATCCAAATAATATATCTAACATCTTGTTCAAGTAATGCATCGTAAAATTAATTAATATACATCTTATTATAATAATTCACTTTGTACTAAAATATTACTCAATGCAGAGCTTCTCAAACTTTCAATATTTGCAACCCAATATCCAATCTTAATTTTCATTGCGCCCCCTTTTGTACAATAACAAAATGTTTTGAATTCAATAATACTATACTTTGATGCTAAAACTACAATACTTAACCTCTTAAGTGCCACTGGCGTACATAAACGTCTCTCTCAGCCAAAGCCTTAAATACCCCACACGTATATATACGTCTTTGCGAAGTACGATCTTTTCTATGAACTGCTATCCATAAAATTATTCCGAAGACTTTGGAATGCAATAAAAGGATCTAGACAGTGATAGCAAAGAATTAAATTATTTTAGAGGATTTGCTTATTTATTTTTTTAATTTTATTTAATAATTCATAGATTTTAGTAATAATTTTTGACTTTTTGGAATATTTTACATTATAGAACCGGAAAATGATTGTCTACAGGTTTGTTATAAATATCTTTGCAAGTGTTTAGTAGATAATTTCATAGAGTAAAAAAGTACTTCGATATAAGAGAAAATTCCCAAGATAAAGGAAATCTTTTTAATTTTAAGATTTATTCAGGTATGAGAAAAATTAATTATGAGGAAAATAGTGTTATATTTATAAGTTAGTTATATATTATAGTTATATATAAAAAACTATAACTATGAAATTTTTATAATCTAATTAATATAATAATTATATTAATAAAGTCATCACACATAAGTTTTTATGGGCTATATTTTTACTGGTGTTAGTTTCTTTCAGTTGCAGTAAGGATTGTGAAAGTAATTTAAAATATGCCTAATGTTGTATTTTCGCAGCAGTACAACACTTATAATGGATTGTTTAAATCGATATATATATATTTTCTTAGTAAAACATAAATTTTTTTGAATAAAGAATATTAGATTTTATTTTTGTTCATAACAAAATGTGTTCTAAGGACATTATTTCAATGAGATATAGAGTACAATTTACATGATAACTTTCATAATTTCTGTAATGTATAATGTTTATCAGTGTTACATACCTCATTTAACAAAACAAAAATTTACTCAAGATAAAAGAGACTTTCATTCTATTTTTGAAATTTAATTAACATAAAATAATTCTTAAAGTTTATATAATTAATCTCAATTTTATTTTAAAATAGGTGAGATCATATGAGCTACTAATTAATATTTCTTCATTCTCATTCATTTTGAGAAGCATTAAATTTATTCAAATATTTTAATATTAGTTCCAAATATCATTTCAAAAAGAATTAAGTTTCGTCTCATTAATTTTTGAAAGTAATAAATTATTTTGAAATTTTTGTAATCGTGAAACCTTTTCTGGATTAAATTACGAATATTGCATCCAATTACTCTTTCAAAGATATTAAATTAAAACCATTTTTCATTCACAAATAGAAATAAATACAGTGGAAGTTATTGCAGTTATTGTTTGTAATTTGTTATTTGTAACAATTCAGTTATTATTTTTTTTAAAACCTTTAACTTTAATTTTTGCATCAATGAAATATTTTGAGCTTGTTTTAAAGAGTGTATTATTTTACATTATGTTACATTGAAAAAATTTAGAAAAACTAGAGTATGTTTAAAAAAATTTTAAAAATCCATAACTGATTTTTTGATAACTTATTAATGTCGCACTCAGATAGCAACATGGAGACCATTGGTAATGGACTAAATAATTTGGAACCATGGTAAAATGAGGAAATCGACACTTCAGCTCCATCTCCAAATTTCCACTAAAAATACATGAAGAACTCTAAACACTTTTTCACATGAACGATAACAGCATTTGAACACATCGGGAAGGGGAAAAATGAATAAGAAATATTCAAAGCTGATTTAACCATTTGACATTTAAAAACCGTACATGCCACTCAAGACTTAAAAACACACTCAGCGATAAATATTTTCGAAAATATTTTCTTCAAAAAATCTTTTGCAAATTGGTTTGAAAAGGTTTAAATCGTGAGCTCTTTAGTGAATTACACATAACTCCATTCAGCTTACTAATGAATAATGTTTTTATGTATAACAGTTAGCATCATCAGACAATTTAATTTGGACGTCTAGACGCTAAATGGCTTATAATTTAAATATAAATGCAATACTTATGAGTCCTTGATATACTTTAATACTTAAATTCATTAGGAAATTTAAAAAATATTTAAAAAAAATCATCAACACAAGATACTGATATATTTATTATTTCCTTTGTTCAGGAAATTGTATGCATTAATGTTATTTTATGATATTTAAAAGACAGAATCTTAGTAGGAATATAAATTAAAAAAAGAAATATGTGTTTGTAGATTTTTATCTGTGTGTCTCCTTAATATATATAAGAGTATTTATTATATTAAGATAATAAGAGCATTTAATAATTTAGCTAATTTTAAGTCGGAGTTTTTGTTTTAAATATTTAAGATTTTTTGGAATCACTAATTTTACCGAAATAATTTTAAGAAAATTATATTTTCTTCCATACAAATAAATTACTTATTTATTTTCAGGATATATATATATATATATATCCTGTTCAAATTTTAAATTGTTAATAAATTACTTTATATGCACTCAATCAAGTTTAAATAATTTTTTTAAAATTGTAGTGGATGACACTTGATGTTAATATAATTTTTCAAATATGAATTCATTAATTACTGGTGGATTAATTTAAATAACTACCGGTATTCAACGCCAAATTAGATTTGTATCCATTGTTGTAACAATGTAACCGTTAAAACAATGACAAAAGTTGGCATTGAAAACCGGTTTTTCAGTCAAACTAACCAAACTGGGTGTGCATTGTTATAGCAATGCAGACAAATCATGCTCCTTTTATTCGATTGTATAGGAAATATTTTAATTAAGATAAATGTTTTAGTTATGATATTTAAATTTATACATTATATACTTCCCATTTACACAAAGAGTGAAGCAAATTAAGATTTTTTAAAAAGTTTAAGTGCAAAAGGCTTGCTAAAATTAACTAGCACACATAAAGAAGTTTTGTTTCATTTGTAATAAATATAACTGTCGTAGATTTATCTCAATACATAAAATATGACATGTGTACCGTGATTTAACGATTACTAGTTTGAAAGTTTTTTTAAAAAATCGCGTTTCCCACTAATTTTTTAGCATAAAAAATCTTTTTTTGTGATGATAATATGATTTGGGTTTTCAATAATTACATATGATGGGATTTTTTAAAATATAAACAAGCTCTAAGCTTCTCTAAAGCGCTAAAATTAAATGAGTTTCACATAGGCATCATTTTTAATTTCAATAACAATAGTGTAAAACATGATGCAGTAATAATGCAGTGACTATTGAAACTATTGTGTATCAGAAGTCTAATTAACTATTAAATAAAGCAGATCGGTAACACTAATGATAATATTTTGGCTACCAAATAGGGTGCCAAAGCTCTACTAGCAAAATATATGAAAGCCAAAATAACCCCTAGGAGAGGAATAGAGATAAGATTTATATAAAACCAGATATGAATATACAATTTAAGTATTTCTAGTAGTTTATGCTTATATTGATTAAAAATATAATCAGTTATATTAAAAATAATATTTTTGGTAGCCAAATTTTGTGCCAAAATTTTACTAGAGAAGGCAGAAAATCGAAATAATTATAAAGAGGTAGAGATACGATTTATATGAGACCAGATATGAATATGCTGGAGAAATAGAATTTTAATAAAAAAAAATTCTTAATGCATTAAGCTAAAACCAAAAATAAAATTCTGGAGATAGGATTAGAACTAATTGGTGAAAAAAGTCGTTTGCATAAGGAAAAGCCTTTATTGCAAAAAAATTATTTATTCGAGATGATTGTTCGTTCGCTTTGTTTGATTTTTTTCTTATTAGATACATTTTTTGTCTTTTTGCATATTATATATATATATATACGAGATATTAGATTGTGCACCAATTGAATAAATTCCATCATTCCAAAAAATTTTAGCAATTAGCAGAGTTAATTATATTTTCTTTTATTAATTTAAAAGACACTGGACAAATATCAATAAGTAGCCAAGCATGAAAATGATGCAAATGTTTAAACGAATTAAATTAAAAATCGAGTCGCAAATTTTCAATATTTGTGACCCAATTTTTAATTTTAATTTTCCTCGTGCCCCCTTCCTAAAATAACAATATATTAAATGCAATAATAATGCCCTTTAACCCAAAAGCTGCAATACAACTTTAATTATAAATAGTACACATTATCACGATATGTATTAAACTTGGCATATAAACTTGGCAAGCCCATGGGAGTCATTAGTATTAGTGAATTTATTCTTAATTTAGTATTGAGAAATTAATTATTGAATACATTATGCAGTACGGATAAGTTTATAAGTACATAATAACAATGAATTTTATTTCTTATAGTAGTCTTATAGTTTTTTATGGTACGTCCTTTTTCTAAAGTAGATTTTATTATTTTTATCTTATAATAATGTCTGAATATTAAAGGCTTAAAGCTTTGAGTAAAGTTTCTTGTAACCTAAGAAAAACACTCATGTCCATAAATTAAAGATAATTCAGAATCACACAGAAATTAAACTCTAAAATAAAAATTTCACCTGTAGAATTATCACACACATCTTGAAGAAGAATATGCAAATTACAGGAAACCACCAGATGGCGCGGATAGTACGTCACAATGATGAGAGTGTAAGAGAGGGGTATATAAGAAATGGTGGAAAAGAAGTAAAATTGTTCAAAAGCGCTTTAAAAGTCTTTCAGTGCAATAACCGCATAGTTATGGCACAAAGGAAGTATTTGGATGATTTTTTACGTGGTATAATTATCGGACGACTGGAATGTGGTCGTACCCAGCTGGAAGTATCCGAGGAACTTGGAATCACCCAGAGTGTCATCTCCAGGCTTTGGTAACGATTCCAAAATGATGGTAATGGAAGTAGATGTTACAGCACAGGACGCCTCCAAGTTACAACGCCGAATGAGGGCCGGTATTTGGAAGTTACTGCCAAAAGAAACAGACGGAGCACAGCATCAGACCTATCTCTTCAGCTACCGGTACGACAGTTTCAAGGCAGACCGTGTACTAACGCTTAGGGCACATTTGTCTATATGCTCCTAGGTCTGTCAGATGTGTTCTTCTTACCGCAACTCACTGTCGCCTGCGAATAACCTGGATTAGAGAGCATGCATTGTGGACACCACAACAGTGGTCCTGTGTGATGTTTTCCGACGAGTCTAGGTTTAGTTTGCAGTCTGATTCTCGCCGGACTTTCATATGGAGAGCGCCAGGTACCCGTTATCACCAAGAGAACACCATTGAACGACACCGTTACGGTGGTGCAGGTTGGCTCGTTTGGGGAGGAATTATTCTTGGCTCCAGAACTGACCTGCATGTTCAGAGTATAACGATGATAAGCCACATCTATCGGTATGTCATTCTGGAACAACATGTACGTTTGTTTCGGGGTGCCATGGGTGCTGAATTTCTGTTTATGGATGACAACGCCCGTCCTCACCGTGCACACATTGTAGAAGAATGCCTTCAATCGGAGGATATCACCCGTATGGATTGTCCAGCATTCTCACCGGACTTGAATCCAGTAGAGCATGTGTGGGATATTCTTGGACGACGAATTGCAGCCCGTCAACCCCCTCCCTCCCACCTGTCTACCGGAACTTCGGAGGGCATTGCTTGATGAGTGGTGTAATATTCCCCAAGATCAGATTGATAATTTGATATTCAGCATGCGTAGGCTTTGTAAGACCTGTATTGCATCGTCCGGGAGACAAACTCCGTATTAACCATCATACTAACCATGTTATACTGTTTTTTGTAAATAGGTTTTTTTTTTTTTTAAATTGCTCCAGGGAGTAAAAATTGCAATCTTTATTGATTATGTCTAACATATAGCATCTTTTTTGCTCTTTACCTTTTGTTTAATAAATAGACTTTACAAATAAGTCAAATTTGTTTTGCTTCTGTCTCTTTCTTTGCCTGAACTTCACCGCCTATCCGGTATAATGGTTAGGAACGCTGACTGTAGTGCCTTAGGAATTCGGTTCGAATCCTGGAGAAGGCATGGATGTTTTTAAATGTATAGAGTTCCTTCGCGTCATGGGGGTACTTTAAATAGACGTCGAGCTGCAAGTTCTCTCGTGAGGTTGGTGGAAGAAGAAATAAAGTTGGAATCCCCTGACTACCCGCAAGATGTTCTCCCTCAAAATTGGGGTGTAACTGCGCAAAATCGTACTATCACCTTCTTTGTGCTCAAACCTACGGCTAAAGACAGACGTAAAGTTCTAGCCCTTCGCTGCGATGAATTTCGTGGACCTTGATCTGATGTTTCTGTCGATTAGGTGCCATAAACAACAACAATTCTTATAATGTCGGAAAGTATTTTAAATTGCTTCGTTTTAGTAAATCAATATTTTTTCAAAAAAAATAATATTTTACTTTTGACTTTTCGATACGCTCACGCCCCCCACATAGGATGATCATGCCCCCCTAGGTAGCGTGTCCCACAGTCTGAGAAACGCCGCACTTAAGAAATTCTTAAATTAATTTGAAAATGTCGCGACAAAAATAGTCTATTTGTATATTTCTGTTTTTAATCTGAGAGTTTCTTAAAAATATACTTTATTTAGATACACATCATTATGCACCAATTTCTTTTTAAATCTTCAATATATTTGATGGAAACTAACCTTAGGAATTACCTAATTTGTAAAGCATCGATCTAATAAATTTTAAATTGCTATTTTTAGGGCTCGTAAGTTCACTCAATGATTACCATAAGTATAATTGACGTTAAAATGACGCACGGTATGAATTTAGGTCCTAAAGTACTCATTCAGAAGAGGATCTCTCAATACTTTCTTAATTTCGATGAAAAAGTGATGGGTATTTGAATACTTCAAAAATGAAGATAATAAAATAAACCGTTAGAGTCACCTAAAAATAGTTAGGATCGAGCTATTGTAGACATGGAATGACTTTGGATCAGATAATAATTAGTAAATATCTCTGTATCATGAAAGATGTCAATATAAGTTAAGTTGAAATGGATGTAAAATAAAGGCAGGCAATTGTTTCGGCTCGAGGGATACGTTGTAGAATCTCATGGTACAAGATAACTCCCCACCTTTTTAAGATGATTGCATACATTAGTTAACTTTCCATCTCAAGAAGGTTATAGGTTGTATCATAAAAGTACCGTAAAATCCGGTGTATAACGCGCACTTTTACCCCCCCCCCCCAAAAATAAGATCGAAATTAACGGGTCCGCGCTACATGAAATTACACTCCTTGTGAACTTAAGGTGAACAGCTTTTTTTAAAAAAAGGGAGATAAAGGGATTATTTTTTGTTTAATACATTTTAAGAAAAATATGCTAAAATTAATAAGGAAAAAAGAAATTATTATTACTAAAATGAGAACAAATGGGTAAAAATTTACAAAAAATAACAAAAACGCGGCCCATTCTATACCAAAAGTTTATGGACAAATTTTCAATTTTTTCAATTCAAATTTCAATTGTTATGTTATTCATTATTGAAATGACCTTCGGCATGAGAGATATTTTAATTTTTACAAAAACTAGAGCACTTTATCTCAGTTATTATATGAAATTGCTTAAAAAACAGTTAATGTATTCACATAAAGGACTGTAAATTTTGTTATAAAACAGTGATTGATAAATCTGAGGATCAAAAAAATTCTACTATTATACGGAACTTACAGGTAATTATGTTCAAAACTTTTTTAGCAATCGCAGACCCCAATTGATTATTTTCAAAAAATCACATTTCGAGTAAAACGCGTTTTAAATTATGACATCTTAATTAAAGTAATAGTTACAAAAAAGAAAAAAAAAACAATTGTTGTTTTTATTCTAGTAAACGGAAAATGATAAACTTGGTATGTTTATGAAGCGAATAAGATGGCCCATAAAACAAAATCATAAAAAAAAATTTGTCAATTTTTTGCAAAATTCACAATTTTAGGGTAGTCGGATTAGGGCACCAAGAAATAATTGCGGGATGGTAACGAAACTTTGCGTGAAGATACATGTCGGGGAGATAGGTAAATGATTAGAAATGTAGCGTGATTGAGCATTACGTATAGCCGTTAGAGGGCATTTAACGTCGTTTTCCGTGGAGTATAAAACAGGTAACCAAACCTTGTTTGAGTGAGCTGAATCGTTTACAAAGGAAGGGCTGAGGCAGACATGCCATTACGCCAATTTCGAAGACAATATGAGCAGCTGACGTAGCTTGGGAGAAGAAGAATCATTGGCATGATGGAAGCTGGGTGGTCAGCTAGGCGAGTAGCTAGTCAATTAGGCCGCTCTGATTGTGTTGTGTCCAGCGGATCCGAGAGATGTCTTTTACATGAAGATCAGACTCAGGACGCTCTCGACAGACCAGTCGTCGAGAAGACCGCCACATCGTAAGAAATGCACACGTGCTGCCAACTGCTTCATCGGCAGCCATCCAGGTACATGTAGCACCTTCACTAGGGACCCCTGTGTCTTCTCGAACCATCGTAGGCGCCTGGCTGAAGGACATTTGGGATCACGGCGCCCATTACGTGTGCTGCCCTTGATGCCCACCCATTGGCCCCTCCGTTTGGAGTGGTGCCGCGCACGAGGAAACTGGACTGCAGCGGAATGGAACCAGGTCGTCTTTAGCAACGAATCCAAATTCAATCTCAGCATTGATGACAATCATGTTCGTGTGTGGAAACCCCGTGGTGAACGCCTCAATCCTGCCTTTGCTTTACAGCGACACACCACTCCCACAGCTGGTGTGATTATATGGGGTGTCATTGCCTGCAATATACGGGCACCTCTAGTATTGTTCCGTGGCACCATGACAGCCTAGCGGTATGTTCATGACATCCTGTAACCACATGTGTTGCCACTCATGCAACCGCTCCCAGAGCCATTCTTCAACAAGACAATGCTCGGCCTCACACGGCAAGGGTGTCACAAGACTATTTCCGTACTGCTACTATCCTTCCTTGGCCTGCCCAATCCCCAGATTTGTCTCCAATCGAACATATCTGGGATCATTTGGAATGGCGAGTTTAGCATCCCACGAGTTTGAACGAACTAGAGGCAAGGTTACAGAAAATGTGGAACGAAATGTCTCAAGACAACATACAAAACTAGTATGCCTCATCGCCCGATCGTATCGCATCGTGCATTCGCGCTAGAGGGGGTTCAACAGGGTATTAATTCATCTGTTCTCTTGCTTTTTTTTCTTAAATGAATTATACTTTTTCTTTGATTTTCTAATCATTTACTTATATCAAAGTAGTCATTACGTATGTAAAGTTTCGTTTCATTTTGATGACTCCTTGGTGCGCTAATTTTTTTGTCTATGAGTGTATATAATGATTTAAATAAATATAGCATTCTCCATCTATTTGGTTTTCTGTCTGGGTGGGCCGTACAAAATCGCTTTGCGGGCCGCTATGCCCGCACTGATGTAAGTAGGTGTCATTTCAAATGTTGATTTTGTCTTCCGAAAATTTGTTGAAATTCCGAAATAGGTTACGTATAGTAGAAATTTGCGCAGAATGAAATAGGAAATTAAAAAATAAATAAAATTATACAATAAGTAGCTGAAAAATTAAGTGAATTATTGATTATAGTTTCAATACTTAAGAGTCATAAAAGGAATAAAAATCTTACAAATATCAAAAATGCAAAATCAATTTCCTGGACGCAATTAACTTTAAATGGAATTTGATATCGGTATGTTAACATTCCAAAAGGAACCATAAATTATAATAAACATAAAAAGTAAGAAAAATTCTAAAGAAAAACTCAATCACATAGAAAGCATAATAACTACCCCTGGTGAAAGTAATTACAGAAGTAAAGCGAATTGTTGTTAATGGTGTTTCGTAGGAAAACATTAACTAAAAGAATCAAATCTTTAGATTCATGATTGGGCTCCAATCTCAAATGCTTGTTTTCCTATTCCGTTATATATTTTTTCACAGCATGAATTAATTACTTTGATGAATTATTGTCATTAGTTGCGAAACCATATGTCGGCGAAATCTAAATCAAATTGATTTTAACTTTCATTTCGTTTTTCTGTCCTTTAAATAATTATATATGATTTTAGCTACCTTTTCATTATTTTGTTCGATGTTTTCTTTCATTTATTATTGTTCTCAGGCATTCTTTATTCATTAATCTTACAGCTTTTCTTTGCCAATAGAAGTAAAAGAAAGAACCTCTTTTTTTTGTTTTATGTGTGTGTGATACTTTTTTTAAAATGAAATCAAGTTAAAACTAATACAGTTTTTGTTTCTCTCGCCATTGAATTGATTCTAATTATAATTAATTTAAAGTTAATAATTTAATTCTGTTGGTTTTTCTTTCTTCAGATACGTCAAGAAACGCATTTGTGTGTTTAAAAAAACAGGGAATGAAAAAAAGGTTTATTTACTACTTGAAATAAAAGAAAAAGTAATTTTTTTCTCCTTTTTCTGTGGAAATATTCAATCAATTCATGAAGTCATTCTAATGATAATTATTGAAAATAACAAAATTGTAAACAGCAGTTTTGAGAAAAAGCCACGTTGAATATAATAGTGTGTAATCATTCATATATGTAATAATTCACTTAAATATTCTCTCTCAGGATTTTACTTCATAATGGTTTTGAACCCTCCAAGATTTACGTGATAATTAATTTTTTTTTTTTGCGTCTTAAGGTATCCAAACACGTTCGGAGTACGCTTTAACAAAATAGCATACTAAAACATTATAAATGCACATTTAGTATTCAATACCAATAAATATTACTATTTAACTATCAAAATTTAAAATAAAATACCTGAATTTTACAAAAATCACAATTATAAGTGAAATTTTAGCAATATTTTCGAAAAACTCCAAAGCAGTTAAAGAAAAAAGTAATAAACATATATTAGTAAAAGTATTGCTAAAACAAATTAGATGCATTTATCTCAAAAATGTACTAAGATTTTGATTTATTATTAAAATTTGAAAATTTTAGCGCTTATTGAGTAAACATTATAAGAAATGTTACATTTTTTATCAGACCATTATTTAAATAACATGCCATAATTCAAAAAGCATTCATACTATAAGAAATATTTTAGTACATTCTCTAGAAAATAACATAAATTTCAGGTTCAAAAAGTTTTATAGAAATACATTCGTAATATTTTTAGCTATCAGACTCGCCATGATAGATTTTGAGCCATTTAAATGCCCACTTCTGGTAGATCAAAAACCCACCTCCGGTTTTTCTAAATTTATAAAATTGATTGTTATTTGGCCCCTAGGTAGTGTAGAAACCAAATAAAGTATGTTTCGTAAAGTCAAAAGATAGCTCTACTCAATAAAATAAAAAATAAAAATATCTGTCTGGACTGAATTTGGTCATTTTCTACGTATTCGGATACCTTAAACGGGAAATAACCATAGCTTTATGTCTCAAAAACCTGAATGCTTAGCGTTTTTAAATCAGGATGATGCAGTCTTGCATCACCCGTGTATCTGGACCAACCTGAAAATCCTTTCCTGGGAATCATTTGATTTTAATAGCTTCCGGTTGACAATGACTTCAAGAAAACGTGATTTCTAGAGGGTAATGAAAATGCTTTTGAAAATGTTTCAAATGTGCGTGTGTTTGTATATTTGTGTTTGAGTCTTTCGAGTCGCAGCAGAATCCATTTGTTTTGTCAATAAAATGAGTAGGTTTAACGTCTAGAGGCCTCCTCATCATTTCTACAACTGCAACAAATTGATTTCATCCAACAAAATGAATAACCAAGTCCTTATCATTTCATATATTATAAAGCATAAATAAAAATGTCAAAAAAATTACGATATTTTGGTTTAAATACACAGTAGATCTTGAGAAGCTAAAATTATCATCATCGAGTGATATCAAAATTGATTTCATATAACGAAGCTAAATTGTTCAATAGTTATGGAATTTCGAACTGGGTGTGTTCTTCTAAATCAAAGTGTTTAGTTTGAATGTTATTACAATGAAATGTTTGGTAATATTTTAATAACAGACTTTGAAACAACTTTATTCATTGGATTTCATTCCTTTATTTTGAAAAAATAAAAATGTACTTTATTCAAATTCCGTTCTTCAATGAGGAATGAAATGGATTGAATTAATTCTATTTTGAGAGAATTATTTATTTAGAAGAAGAAAATCATATTTAACTCCATTTAATTTACTTACAAAATGAAAAGCTATTTTCTGATAAATTATATACATAAAGGTACGTAAAGGTCTAAATCATAAGTAAGATTGTAGTTCACAAAATACTTTATTTCTCTTTAAAGTTAGTCTTTTATTTACGTACCTTATAAAAGCGAGAGATATCTATTTACATTATTGAAAAAGTTATGTGTAAAATTCAAAATTAATTAAATTTTATTTTAAAAATCTGGCTCTAATTAAGTTTAACAGAAGTTTAAAAAAAATATTTGAGTTAATTTTTGAATAATTGTTCGTTAATGATCTTATTCATCTTTTCTAAAAACTGTAGTAAACACTAACTTAGCAGCAAAACTGTTTAAAAAATTTCTTTTTAATGTGTGAGAAAATAAAGTTTCTAATAAACATATTCAAATAATTTCTTTCCTTTTTTTTAATTTTTAAAATCCTGGGATTTAAAAATAGTCCAATAAGGGATGGATTGAAAATATATCTACATAAAATATAGTTTCAATAGTTACTAATATCACATGCAAGAAGTATATTAAAAATTAATTAGTTTTTAGAGGGAAATTTATCGTGAATGAATCGTGAATCACGAGAAAAATATATCACCCAGCTTTATTAAATTTCCTTGATACAAGTTTATAAGAAAAATTCACATTCAACTATTCAGGAGAAATTTTACAAACTTAAACAATAAGTCGTCATTTGAATCAACTCATCAAAATATATATCATTGTTATTGAACAAACATATTTTGTCAGGGCAAATCAATTCAATTAAATTTGTTTTTAAATAAACTAATTCATTTGTTCATTGATATGCTGAGAATAATTAATTTAAATTATTAATATTCTAATTCTCCAAAACTAAAACTTTTATTCTTATAATTTGAGCGAAAACGAAACTTTTCTCAAAAATCGATTGCTGCGAATGATGAATCTCGTCAATAGATGGCGCTAAAAGTCTAGTGAAAACATACAACGAAAGAAACGTGATTGCTCTGCGCCGATACCCTGTAAAAGCCACAGTCCGGATGGTCCTGAAGCCAGTCCACGAAAGTTCCTCTCAGGAAAAAGCCATGCTATTCTGGATGAGGCCATTGGAAAGTTTTACAACTTTTTCCACTTAAGGGAAATTACGAACCTTTTTCTTTCAGCCCAAATCCGAAGTAATAAGATTAGCTGAAAGTTTTCTTGTCGGCTATTACTAAATTGCATTGAGTTTCTTCCGACATGGGAAAATTACGACTAATTTGTGCAGAATAAAGTGCTGAGGAACTGATGGTGTGAATTGTTCGAATTCTAAGCAGAAGTGAAAGATATTTTTTTCCCATTCTTTTTTTTTTCTTTTCTCGGGATATTTATTTAAATCATCCAAAATGAAGATGGAAACTATTTGGAAGGGATTTTGTTTAAATAAAATGAAAATACTGCTGTTGTTCTTCGGAATGCTTCATGTTGGTTACGGAGTAAGAGGAAGAGGACGAATGCACGGTGAGTTCTTTTCGTTTAAGTTTTAAGGCGCTTTTAATTTTGATTTTTAGAACTGATTGCGTCTACATTCTGCAGTCTTCGTGAATTACAGAGTGTTTCTTTTGAATAATTTTTTGTTGAGAAGTTTAACTACAAATTTTATTCAGATTGCACTGGATATGAATGTTATTCCATTTTCTATTTCTTAAACATTCATTGTGTGATCACCCTTCCAATTATTTATTGTTTCCAATTCTATATTTTTTTCTATAAGACAAATTGGTTAGTAAACTTTATATTGCTGTGTACCATTGATGAATTCAATTTAAGAGAATAAATTGATATAAATATTTTATTATTAATATTTTATGATACAATATATTAATGATGGCTAATACAGGAAGGAATATTACTTCTCGTATTAATGACCGTTAAATTATGAATCATTTTAAAATTATTTAACCCAAATTCGTATTATAAAATTTATCCTACGAATTTAGCTTTCATTGATTTGCACATTTATTTTTTTTAAATTTTACACACATTACTTTTTCTTCATCGGCTTATATGTCTTGTGTAAGTAAAACAAAAAATAGTAAAGTTAGTTTTATAATAAATTTAAGAATTGTTTGTTGGTAACACAATAATGTTTTATAAACTTATGATACTGGAATAAATGTACTATATATATTATGATGTCATACTTATTGGAATATTGTTGATTTCTTAGAGTGAGCGAACCTTGAAACGTTTCTGTCGTATTCCATACCGGAATATTTGTATGATATAGAATAATTCTTATAAATTTTACACGGTAAAAATAATTTTAAAAAAATATTTTGTTTTTAAATTTAATTATGATTTCTTTAAACTGATAAGTTTTAAAAAGATGGAATTTTTTAACATCAGCCTTTTTTATAGAATATTTAGTTTAAATTAGTTTTTTTCTCATTTAATTTTTGTCTTACTTTGTTAAATTACGTAGAAAACTGATACATCAATGAGTTTAAAGAAACATAAATTGCTTTAAAAACGTTTTGATTCATTTAACTTAATTCATTACGAGAAAAAAATGACACATATGAACAAGAAAAAATGCATTTTCCATCGGAAGTTCGATCTAACATTGTTCAAAAAAACGCTCAAGTATTCTTTGGAAATTTTTTTTAAATTTTAAATTTATATCCGCGAAAACAAATTGAGCATGTGTTAAGGAACCATATTTCAAGTTCAGCTTTAATACTGATATTAGTGTTTGGTGCGAAAGACATTACATTGGCCTGTATGCGGAAATATGTTTATGGAATGATTTTTAACGGAACATGCATTGTAATTTTTTCAAATTAAATAGGGATAAAATGAACATAAATAGTTATGTAGAATTGATTTTATGTGTAAAATGATTATATTATAATTAAATAATATGATGCATATGTATATCTCGTATGTGAACTATATAAACTATTTTCGCTCATTTTGGCGTTGGTTTCCGAACTGGATGGTGAACTCTTTTTCGGGGAACACGAATTAACGTGAAATTAGGCGGGAAAATTTAACAAAAATTTAATTTTCAGGAAAAATTAATCATGTAGAAATTTTTATTCTACACACATAAGTTTACTTTGAGATATAACAATGAATTTTATATCTATCTTTTTCACAAAAGTTCGATAATTTTTTTAGTTGAATCACTGTTGTGTTTATGAAATTGAACCCGCTGGAGAGGAAGGGGTGCCAAATTAGATGGCTTTAAAAGAGGGGCAGATTTCTTTTTTGAAACCACTGCGATTTACATGTACGCATCTTCTACGCTCTTAAGAATAATATAATAAAATTAATTGATCAAGAATATGAATTTTTATTGAAAATAAAATAAAATAAAACTTGTTAGTAACTTTTTCAACCTAATTCTGGAAAAAAATTTCATTTCAATTTTAATCGCGTACTCATAGAAGGATAGTCTAAAAACGTAATTTTAATTCTTACTTTTGATCTTGTCGCTGATGTAGTAGATCTTTAATATTTTTTCGCATTTTCCTTTTTTTTGTTTTTGTAATAGCTTAATTGATATTTAGTGGGGAAAAGAATGCGAAAAGAAAATAATTTAATATAATGAGTATATGCGTGTGTATATAAAAAGAAACTTTAATAATACTCTGTATTTGTAGTATAGAATTTGCATCTAGTCTTTTACTACGGATAATACTTAGTGCCTTCATATTTTTAAATAACTGACTTTTTATATAGAGAGACATTTATAGAAAATTACATGGAAAAATATCAATGAATAAATATTTTATGAATATAGAAAATTGGTTGCAATACGTATATTATTATTTGTCACAAGTTATTTGCCGATTATTTCACATGCGAAACATCTTCCTTTAAACCCTTCCTATATGTTTATTTGCAATTTAATAGAAGTTAAACCTTTATCCTTAAGTATAGTGGCATTTATTCGGTTATTTAATTCAAGAAACAAAATTGGTTAAAAAATGTATCTCATTGTTTCTTATAAGTAAAGTAATTGTTTATTCACCAGCTCCAATCTATAAAGGTGCGTCATAATACATTTAAGTTAAAAACATTAGGACATTTTGCAAAATTTCTTTAAATCTTCGAGATTTTATAATTAATTTTTCAATGAAATGTTCATATACAAATTCGGTATTGATGAAAATTGTTCATTTTTATTGATAGCTTTCCTGAAAGCTTTTTTGTCGATAAGTTCTCGAAATTCAGAAAAAATTATTACAAAAAAAAGGACAAATAGTTGTTTTTTAAATATTTATGCGCTGCGGTCTCAGTTTTCAATCTATAAAATATAATATACAAAAGATGTAATATTTTCATATAAGTTCATCTATTTCCATGTTTGAATTGTAATTAATTGCTTTTTTCAATTTAATTCAAATTAAATAGGAATACTGAAACTTGTAAACAATTCATCCATCAAAGCATCCAAAATGGCAACCAGTTTTGAAAGGAAAATGATACTCGATACACATTATCCGAAAAGTAATTGTTATATTATTTCACGATTTTCTGATAGTTGATAGCGAAATGTTTCATTTTAATTTTTGTAGAAAATTATTTATTTAAGGATACATACAATATTCCATTTTAAGGTAAATTCTATTTGTTCGACAGCAATGGATTACGAGTTTTATAAATATTTATTCGAAATAAATCATCCATCAAATAATTCATTAGAAATAATGCATTCGTGTACAGTTATCCAACACAATATGTGAACAATGGGGAATATAAACTGTAGAATTGTTGTAAAATGTATGTAAAATTTATTGCATGAACATGTTAAGTTCCAAAATACATACAAATATAGTAGTTTAAATCCAGTTGAAGATGGAATGGTTAAGCCTGAAAAGCGATGAAATTTCATTATAATGTCCAGATTTTCTGAATTGTTTAAAATGTAAGGCAGTTAGAATGTGTTAAGTAGTTTCAAAACTTGTAATAAATTGCTCTATTTTCTCATATATTTGTAAATTTCACTAAATATACTGACGAACGCTACTTCTAAGTTTATAGATTCATTAAATAAATTTGGTTATTTTTGAGGTAACACAAAATAGTTTAAATTCCGGTTTTCTTTTCTTGACAGTTATTGAGTGCTATGTAAAAGCTCACGTGACAAAAATGTATTGTTTTAAATTAATTTAATGCAATTAAAAAATTAAATAATAAAATAATTAAATTAATAAATTAGTTTTGTGATTATATTACCTAAAAAAAGTGCATCGATTGTGATTTACGCACCATGAAATTACATTCATTATTCGCAGTTAAGACTTTTTTTTAAAAAATCAACCCTTCATTAATGACGGTGAATTTCATCGCATATTACATAAAGGAACATTCAAATTCACGGGAAAACTCATCTTAAAACCTTATGAGTGACTCTATTGTTTTGGTTACTATGCTCATAAAATTAATAACAGTAAATACTCATAAATTAATAATAATTAATTAATTATTAATTTTTCAGTAAATTAAGTATGGATTGTGTGACGTATAACAATCAAACAAGATCTCCGCGTTGACTCGGACGTCTCAAAACGTCTTTACTAGCCATTTGTTGAAAATTGGAATTGTCGCTTAAGATGAACATCATATTGACTCTTCCACTCTTGATAACGGTGAAATTTTGGAATAAAGCAGTACTGGGCTTATATAACAGTTTAATTTTTTTACACATGTCCATCTCATTTATCCATTTCTCTCTGTCGTAATTAAACAATCCTTCATAAAGCTTTGAATGTTGCCTTAGATAGTAATTTTAGTTAGGAACACTATCACCGATAAAATATACATCTTGTTTGATAAATTTAATAAACCTTAAGGCTTCATGCATGATGAAAAGGAAAACTATCACCCTCTACATGATTCTTACCTATTCATTTCAAATTAACCGTACCCTAAGTTCTGCTGATCCATTATGCAATGAAAATTCTATGTTAGAAAAATTAAAACTTAAACTTTAGTTTTCTAATAGAAAATATTCGTTACTTTTCCATTTAGGTACTTTTCAGTTCCGCAGGCGTTAAAGTAGCCAAAAATGATACAACCAACGCCAAACGGAATATTCCTGCTGGTAAACTTTTACCACCACATTTTCAATACAATCCATGCTATGTTCATATAAGTAACATTTTTTTTTTCATAATACATCAACAAAGGATAAAAAACCAATGAGAACTAATATATATAATTGGTTTTTACGTGTATACTTTGTGCTGTCGCCAAAAAATGCCAACCTGGCGAGATTTGGGCTGTCAAAACGGAAAAGTACCAAATTTTCATAATCTGAAAAACAGTAATTAATTTTAGATGGTTTAGCGAAATTGCAGTAATTTCATTAGTACAAAATATGTTAAGATAAATCAGTGACATACACAAAGGAGGGTTTGGAGGTCAACCCTCCATGAATCAACAGATTTTTAATTTTTACCACAGAGATTACCATTCATCGCCTTCATCTATTGGTTTACTTCTAACACTATTAATGTCTCCACAATCAGTTCTTCAAATGGTGTTTCAATGGTTTGGGTTATCTTCATTATATGAATGAAAGTTTCTTGAATTTTGAATTATGAAGACTGAATAGAAATAGCCCTATTCATTGAACACACAGAACAATTAAATCATCGACCTCATTTCAACAGAACCAGGTTTCAATGGACTAGAACGTTTAACAGAATGTTGGAGGTTAGAGACTAATTCGTCGTGACAGGTGCCACGAGTATGTCTTTCTCAGCTGAGTGACCGCTTAAATCGACGATCTGTTACAAGAACATTCTCTGTATATTGGAATAGGTACTGAGTTTTCGATGTTTAGCTGTTCCAACAGTTCAACGTCATGGTTTTCTTATTTCTGTCATTTAATTATTAACTCAAAACGTAACAGACCTCTGTAAATGAGAAAATTATTTCTATTTTATTAATTTTTGTTTTAGTCTTTGAACTGATTGGTAATTGTGATTGAGAAGTTGGTATATATCATAGATCCTATGGATCATTTAGATAACCTCAATAACGAATACAGTAGTTTACAACTATTACATGATCTGTTATTCGAATATCCTGTTTTAAAAACAAATATATAAGATTTTAAAAATAAGTCAGTCATTTTTTTTACAAAACCAATTCAAAATTTAGTGATGGAGCGTTTCTATTATTAAAGATAACTATGTTCTTATGTTTTTGCGTTCAAGGAATGAATCGACCAATCGCGTGATGTACTTTACATCATTTGCCATTGAAAGAAAACGAGTAACATCGCTATTGGTTTAAATTCCGAATTTTAAGAATGCACATACGTATGCGAGTACAACGAATTCATACGCTGAAGTATTCACTTCTGTAAGTCCCGTTCACCGTGAACTGTGTTCCATCGGATTTTTGTCTAACATAAGAGGGATGGGATCATAGTTTAAATGGAAACGGTGGCATTGTATGTTATTTGCTGGTTTTCTTTCTACTTACTACTGCCAAAATATAATGGTTGATAAATGTTTGGGGGAGGGTCGTGATTAGTTCATTCATTCATTTTCCATAAATCGCTGGAGTTAGTGTTTACTAACGTCACACTATAAAGCAGCACGAGTGCTATTGGGGACGGACTTCGAAATTGTGAATTAAGGCCAAGTTAAGAGGACGAAATTCGATCCAACACTTCACTATTCTAATTTCAACACTAGGCCTACATGAGGACTTTGAGCCACAACAGATCAAACGAACAGCATCTCCTCTACACGACAGGTATTTAATGGTACTAAGGCTTGAACTGATGACTCGTCAGCCACCAGTAAGTGACCATGACCTCTAGGCTACTGTAGCCAAGAATCGCAGGATGCTTGGTTTGAAAGTTTTCAACGAGCAGCTCACTAACCACTTCGGCTACAAATATGTACAAACTTATAAACGTTTCCAAATTATTATACCTTTTCTTAATTTCTTGGATTTAACAATTAATTTAACAACCGATCTTTCGACTTTATTTTTCTAAACCGTTAAATTTTTAAAATTCGTTAAGATTGTTATGAACCTTTCTTTTTTAGCCATTACCGATATATGCTATTCCCACATTTTTGTCTTCTTGATATTACACTTATATGTTACTATGGATTTTAAAGCACCTTTATCATTTAAATTATTTTGTCAAATGTTACAGATCCCGAGTCAAATATTATCTTAACATCTGACCTTTCTATGACTGATAATACTAATAAAAGCTATAAAAATAAGTTAATGTTTAGATAATTTTCACATTTAACTACTGGAAAAAAAACTATTTTTCCGTGTGAGGAATTTTATTTTATTTTTAAACACTAATCTGCCTTAAAACTATTAAAAATACTCGTATTTTTAAAGTAAGCTACTTTATCTAATACGGTAATTTTCATACTGAAATGCTTACAATCTTAATAAAGCTTTTATAAAAAGAGGTGTTAGATATCAGTAACAAGCTTCTCTTTATCCGCCAGAGGGCGCTTCTTGATAGTCACAACCTTAACACAAAACACATTATTAGATCATAGAAACGAACAGGGAAAGCAAGTCTCGACGAAAATTTGCCTAATTGCATTGAAGATGCTTCAACACCCGTATAATTGCTTGTGCACAACTTTGTAAATAATGTTTTATTCAATTTTTGTTTACAAAGCTTTTCATTCTTTCAATTCAATACCTTTCTTTATCAAAGAAAGTTATTAGAATAAGTTTCTAGTTTAGCCATTGTTACTTGCAAAACTAATATCCTGTTTAAACAAAGATGTTCTCTCGTTTAATTTTTCTTTCGCTCTGATTACAGACAATTCTCTGATATCTTTTATTGATTTGTTTGGGTAGCGTGGATAATTAGGATTAAAATAATGACGTAATATATTTTCTTAATCGGAATTTTTTAAAATTCAATAACGTAAGAGCTTTATTCTGAGAGAAAACAATGCTTCACTTGGGATATTTTTTTTCCTTGAAAATTTATTATTTTTCTATAATAAAGCAAAAACCACTATGTATTGCATTAATATTTTTTTCTAGTTAAAAATATTTGTAGGGAAAGACATCCGATTTTTCATCGATTCCTTAAATAAATTTTCATTATTCATAAAACATCAAATATATACTCTCCATTCCTGGCTTGCATGTTTATCAAATTATCTAATGTATACAAAGCCACATTTTTCAACGATTCGAAATATTTATTATTAACATATGAAAGTATTATTGCATTTTAATTGCCAGAAGCAGATAATTCTAACAGAACTGGAATTAAAATTTTGGGATTTTTTTTTATTCATTTCACATTTGTTTTAACTCCTAAATATTATATTGCACACACTTCAGTGGAAACTGTTTGTAAGCATAAGAAAAAATGGAAATCGGGATTTAAAGAGCTATTTTTTTAAATGTGATAAAAATTTTTAATTATTTGTATAGCTTGTAATATTAAAAACAATAAATAAATAAGAATTGCAACAAAAAATACTGTTCAGATCAAATAATCACTTGGGACTGAATTTAAAATATGTACAAAGTACATACATAAACTCCGTATTCACCTAAAATGGCACCATGACACTTTTTTTTTTTTTTTGCATGTTTGTAATTAACTTTTTGTGGAAAAATGAAAAAACAAATTCGATAGGAACTCAAAAGGTTTAATTTATTTATGTTTAATCTCATTATACTTTAATTAAATATTCTATATGATGTATATATTTTTGATACCTTGAAAAATTGGTTTATTTCTACAATTTTTATTTGACATCTTGATAAAGTTGTACGGTAAGTTAGAATATTTTTATTCAGTATTTATCTATTTGTGAGTTTTTGAGAAATTTTACAAAATTTAAGCAAATGAATGAGCCACAAATAGTTACAACATACCAATAATCAATTACACATATAAACAGCATTCAAATTTAATCTAGATCCAATATTGAATTTTGGCATCAAGTGGGTGGATAGAATAATGCCTAATTAGCATGAAGGTTCCGAATTCGGCATTTGATTTTATCATAAACCAGCATGTGAAATGTAATATAGACATTTATGCGTTAAACCTAATTTTCAAAATAGTCCCAATTATTTCTGCGGGAATTTGCTGTCTGATTTTTCAGAAGGAGTGTAGATTGAATTAAAGGTAACATATACTTTTTTTAAAGATTGTTTCTAAGTATTATCAAGCCTAATACACCCGATTTCTACATATGGCAGATAAATATAATAAAAAGCTACATTCAATTTATTGATCAAACCTTACTGCTTTTTTACTTTTAATACAGCTGTTTAAGTTTCTAATTTTAAATTTTTCTAAAGACTACAAAAAAATATGTCTTGTTCTGCGATGTATTTTTTCACTTGTAAGATCTACCTACAATATGAAGATTATAAGATATATTCATTGTGGCGGACACACAACTATCAGAGCAAAACTTTTAAATTACAGTAACAAGCTTTTATATTTTTTAAAAAGTTCGTTTTTCTTCTTAAACTAATATTTAATATTAAGCGAAAAATGAAATATTCGGGATACTAATGTTATTTTTAAGGTATTTCTGTGGTTTCTGATATAAGAATTTTACGTTCTTCGTGAGTTTCATAAATCAATGGCTTCGAGCAATTCTTGAGACTTTAAAAATTTCCCATTCTTCATTAACGACTTTAGTTTGAAGAAAAAATAAAAATTAAGGCTCACGGGTGATTTAAAGTGCTAAAATATACTACTATTTGCCCAGCGATGATGGAAGTTGTAATGAACATTGCTTTTCGCTAACTACATTATTTATAGAAGTCATTTTCTTAATGACTAGGACCGGCTGCGTTCTTGATTATTTTCTGACTTCTTTATAATTAAGGCTTTAGTTAAAACTTAATTGATTTCCCATTGGTGATTTAGAAAGTTTAGCGAAGATTGCGTTCGTTACTGCCTTATATATATAGCTTACTTAATATTAAATTCTTAATGAACTTGGATATGATAAATTAAAAATGTTGACGCTTTTACAGGGATTAATCCAAAAGATGGGTTAATGAAACGAGATCGCAGTGGAGTGTTTAAGTAGAAGGAAATAAATGTCGACGGGCTTGATTAAGTTTTTAATATTTAAATTTTTCATTATTTCTTTCCTCTATTGAAAAATATAATTTGGATTTGAGCTGTAAATATCTTGTGTATGTTTTTTTTTTAACGTAACGTGTATGTATCTAACGTAATCTGTTTTTTGAAAGAAAGTACTGACAAAATTTGTTGTTTCAAAATTCGTTGTAAAGATATTGCAAATTCTTTATGTGGAAAAAACACACACAATTGAGTTTTTGGTAAAAATGATAGAGATGAAACGTAGTAGGTATTCATGTTTGGGGATAAAGCACAGAAAACAACATTCATTAATCTAAAAATCTTTATATACTGATATCTTATTTACCACAGCTTAATAGGAGAGGAAGCAAGTATCTTATAATAATATAGATATTCCCTTATCTTTGATTCGATTATTTGGAATACTGAAGCACTGGCTTTAATTTAGGAAATCCACTCAATGGAATACCACTAAAATCGCAAGTTCTTGTCTAGCTCGCTATTTAAACACAAATATCTACCAAATCACTATTATAATTGCCTTCTTAACTTTCTCTTAAAACTACACTCTTAACTCCGTTCCCTCTACTTTTCTTTTAGTCACGATTAATTCACAAGGAGAGGTTTTCAAATCAGTCAAATAATCTACATAAAATATTCCCCTTGAGGTTGATTTTGAAAACGCTTTGAGAACCCCATAACATATTAAATACGTTTGTTGTTGCTGATGGTTTCTTCCAATGAGGCTGATGATTGGTATTTACCATTGCAGACCTAGTACATTCCCCGAGAGCGGCTATCACTTTCTAGTGTGGCACTATATAGTTGAAATACCAATCGCCACAATGTAATTTTGACGCCCAGATTCCTCCCCAAAGGGAGGCACCTAAGCTTTGACGATGCGAAGTAGTGCTAGGAATTTAATTTTGACGAGAGCATCCGAACCAAACAGGCACTTAAGGTAGCTTTTACATGCGGCATTATTGTACGACTAGGAAGATGTCAGTTTTCCACATGATGGAAATCCACCGACTTGGGCAGGGGTCGAACCCGCAACTTTAGGCGTACAAAGTCAGTGACAAACAAACTACATCACCCAGATGACCAACTACGCCTTATGCTGTTGATGTGAGGAACCAATTGACCTTCTTTACTGATTTTATCATGGCATATTGGTGCCAATAGATGGTTGAGCGACCTAATCTAAGCTTTCTCGACTAGTTCCTCAACATTTATGGGGAAATTAGTTTCACAAAGGTTTGCTAGATGTTTTACTGACTTTCTAGGACAAGACTTGTCTTCTAGGTTGTAGTTTCTGGTTATGCAATTCTGGAACCGAGGTTAAATTGGCCTACCCTTACCTCTTCAATAACATTCCTCGCACTTTAAAATGTATCGTTAATTTTGTTGTACGCCTAAAGCAAAGTATACTGAATATTGTCTGCATTTTAACTTTGCAAACATAGTTATTGAAAAATTTGACTATACGCGTAAGAACAGAATAAGGTAAATTAAATACCTGTTTTCATAGTGAGTTGATGTAGGTATTTATCCCTTCTCATTTCGACTTTTAGTTTCTCCAACTTCAAGAGAAGATTATTGATGAGAGGAGTATTAATAAGAGTTGGAAACGATAATTATAAATTTAGAAAATTTAGAAATATGCACATTGTATTTGGGACATAAAAAATTTCGCGATTAAAGAAGGAATTAAAACGCTAGCTATTTTCTTTTTAATTTTTCTAGCATTCCATGTGCCAGAAGGAGATTAGAAAAAATGAATGTTTCTCCAAATGTTTTTAGAAATGCGATATTCCTTCAAAATGACTTAACTAGATATGATGCCTTGGTGGTTCATCCTCCATTTAAAATTGACCAAAAACAAGCCCAGACAAGTTCGTGGGCGTGCAACAAAACGAAATGCAAGATCGATATTTTAGGCTAACAACCAGAAAAATATTACTTTTCATACATTTTCGGAATCTATAATTTTTAATATGATCACGCTGGTATTGATTTGTATTTAAAAACTGCAAAATAAATTTCTACAATTAGTTTTGATAATTTATTAAATATAATGAACAACTTAAATATTTGTTTCCCTTATTTTATGTTTCGTGTGTATGCCTCTTATGAGTAAACCAATGTTAGACCTTTTACCAGAAATTTCTGAAATCCCATAACAATTCTTATTTGAAGTAAAAATTATGTTTAAATGAAATTGTATTATAGTTTTTAATTTGATATTTGCCCTAGTTCAATTAAAATACTTATTATTAATATAAATTAACTAAAAAAGATGATGTATTTTCTCTTTTTAAAAAATAACATTCACTTCTTTTTCTTAAAATTAAGTTATTGTAAACACAAATATTTTATGTTTCGCTTATGTTTTATGTTTCCCTTATTTTATGTTTCGTGTGTATGCCTCTTATGAGTAAACCAATGTTAGACCTTTTACCAGAAATTTCTGAAATCCCATAACAATTCTTATTTGAAGTAAAAATTATGTTTAAATGAAATTGTATTATACTTTTTAATTTGATATTTGCCCTAGTTCAATTAAAATACTTATTATTAATATAAATTAACTAAAAAAGATGATGTATTTTCTCTTTTTAAAAAATAACATTCACTTCTTTTTCTTAAAATTAAGTTATTGTAAACACAAATATTTATTTTAATTCACATCTTTTGTATCAAAAACACAAACAATAACTTTTATACAATGTATTCGAAAGAGAAACACAATAAAAAATTTTAGAATAACTGTAAACACCATTTTCTTCGAACAACGCTAAAATTATTTAGGCTTAGAAAATTGTTTTAAAAATATAGACGAAAGAACGGGAAAAAACTCACTGAAGCATGCTTAAATTACTACACCATTACGGAACTAAAAGGAAAAAAAATTACTCTTTTTTGCCCTTTCTTTAAATCTGTGTTCTTCAAACCATGAATTCAATGGAGCTTTATAGAATTCTTTTCCAGTAATGAAATTTATTGAAAAGTTCAGCGAGCACGAAATTCAATTTGTTGATGAAGAAAAGAAGATAATTTTGTGGAATCCTTTACTTTCTACTTAAGGAAACTTAACATGGACTGTATGTGTAATCAATGGAGAGTAAACTTGGAGTCCATTTCTTGTCTGAGATGAAAAGTTAATAAGTGAAACATATTAAAAAATGCACGAGAGATATTAAATGCTCAAGAAGGGTTTCTTGTTATCTTTGGTGAATATTAATTCAAAGGGAAATTTTCCCTACTTTCAAACAAAAGATATTTTCTTGGATGAAGATTATTTTTGTATTACGTTAGTTTGTTAAGTTTGAGAATTATGTTTTATGGATCATTTGATCATAGTTAGAAATTTATTATAAGGAAATTATTTAATTTAACGATTTTTATATTTACCGCAATTGAATGTAATAATTGTTGTCAAGAAAATTTGCAATTGAAAAATTAAAATTTGGAATACAAGGGACCAGTGGCGTACACAAGGGAGCTAGCTGTCCAAGGGGTCCAGACCCCATCCCCCCAAGCCCTTGGGTTTTTTTTTTCGATTGATGATAATCCTATGTGTACATAAAGTAAAACTTGATTAAGTACTTGTAATTAACAATTTATTTTATTAGTTAATGCTAATAATTAATTCAATAGTATATTTTTTACTGTCTTTTGTTAACAAAATCGACAAAATCCGAAGAATCAATTGGTGTTGTTTTGAGGTATGATACGAGTTGGGGGACTTTCGACCAGGGACCCCCCCCCACTCTTGAAATGTTTTTGTGTGCACTACTGCAAGGACGATTCTTTTCAATCTCCGAAGAACCATAAAAAATACAATAAAATAAAATATGTTTATTTCCAAGCACAGTATATGCAGACATGGTTACTCTTCGACATAATCACAATAGAGTATCACAATTTATGAATCATTATCGACTTTAAATTTCTGAGGTCCTTTTCGAAAAGTTTTGCTAGAGTGAGTATTCATTATCGTCGCAATGTAAAGTAATACGAGGGCTATTGGCGACGGACCTCATAATTTTGTACCACGGTCAAGTGACGACGATGACACTTGAGTTGACACTCCATTTCTAAACTAAGACATCACGCAAACTTTAGAACCCTGAACCTTTCACGTTTAATGTGTATCAGCCTCTCCATGTGACGGGTCTTCAGTGGCTCTAGGTCTCGAACTCATGACACGTGAGCCACGAATTTAATAATAGCCACTAGTTTGCCGAGACTTTTTCGAAGAATGTTGCCTCCATTGAAGTGAGATGGGCCTGGACATTGTTTCTAAGCTATTAATTAGCCTTGTAAGCAGTTATTCCAGGAAATTCTTCAATTCAGGGATGAGATGAGAATCTTTCGGTGCTAAGTCGGGCTATACGTAGAGTGAGCAAATACGTCCTATTTGAAATGCTTACAGAAGTACTGAAGGCAAGCTTTGGAGGATAACTGAATTATACAAAAGAAGAGGAATGCTGACTGCTGTAATTTTCCTCATTCAGGGTTTTTTTAGACCCATAACAAGCACTGGTTTCACATTCTTTGGAAAAACTTCCGAAAGCTTATCCACCGATATGACAAAGACCTGAATTGTCATGGCGATTAAGTCGGAAAAGGGTCAGGTGCGTACATAACTTTCGGTACTAAGTTAATAATATTTTTCTTCTTCCCTCGAAATAACATCTCTCACGGAAAAAAATTTAATGTGAAATATATCTATTTGCTTATATATAGTAGGTACTTCGTTTGAAATTTCTAATTTAATTTCGTTTGTAGCATCATATTTATTAGTTTTAATTTTAAAAAATTTCACAAAAATTGCTTAAAATTCTGAAGTGTTGTATGTTTATAATTTTTAAATCCGCACTTATCTCTTTAGTATGAGTGCTGTGGTAGCCGGGTGATTATAGTCACAAAACCGTGGCGAGCCTTGTTGAATCATGATTTCAATTCTGGTCTTTCTAAAAGCCTATTGATGAGAAGGGATAATGCATGTTCAATCTGCCGAGGCTCAAAGTCTTTACGTTGGAGCTGTTTGGAAGTTTGGAGGGTAGGGTGCTCGCTAACTCAGTTACTATCTTCTTTCTTGATAGAGGTTCAGAACTCTGAGATCGATCACCAATAGCCTTTACAGAGCCTTTACATTAATACATATCGAATATGCATATTATAGATGTATTTACACATTAATTTTTGAATTATTTTTTAACTGTTGGTTCCTAAACAAGAATGAATTCCTGACAAATTTTAATACTTTTGAAACACATTTACTTTCTTTTACTTAAATTATGTTGTGCAGAATTTCTTTTTAATGGGAAAAAATCTGTAGAATTTTGTTTAATACATTTATCTTTTCTAAAATTCTTTTTTACTTAAATATAAAATGTACTGAGTATGAAATATTTCCATTTAACATGCGATTGCAGCAATTCCTCCCTCCTTCCAATTTGGATACATTGTAGCAATGTTTTTTTAAATATGAGGAAATAAACCTATTATAATAATTATTGCTTCCCTTTCCTGAAACATAGAACTTTAATCAAATCACCATTTATTCCTTCTGCACGCTATTTGTTCCTTTGGTATTAAGCTTAATTGTATGCTACCAATTTTTGGATGTTTTAGAAGGAAATGTACTTTTCTCGGCTTCGTTAATCATATTTTTTATTCAATATATAAAGTATGTATAAATTTAATTATGATCTTAGCACATATGTGCTAACTTTTACATGTTCCATATAGAATATTTTTAACATTTACTTCATATCATGGTAATATTTGAGGAAATATATTTTCATAAGAATTATGTACTATATATATGATATTCAAGTAATAAAATCTTTAAATATATACTTTATTTTCTGTTGATAATATTAATTCTAAATACGCGAAATTTGCTTTAAATGTCAGTATACAAACTTTATAACAAAATTTCGAAGACACATTTCCTAAACTCCAATAAAATATTTTAAAACTTATTAGAAAATAAGTTTTAATTGATGTGAAAGTTTCTACATGCATGCATTTTAGATTAATTTTGAGAGGAAAAAATGCTTCTGTTTTGCTAATAATTTTTATATTATTGGTATTGTACTCGAAATATATTCGTTATTGTTTGCTAACAACGCATGAAAAGTAAAATTTACGAACAACTTTTATTAATCTATAAACTTTTCAGGACTTATAGAAAAAGGAATAGTCAAAAAAAAAATTAAATTATTAAGAAATGGATGACAGAATTTTTATTACAATATACAAAATAATTTTGCTCCTGATTTACGTAAATTTAAAGTATTTTGCTCCTCAAAATCACTGGTGAAGCCACTCCTAAAAGGGCCCTGTATCAACATTTTTTTGGACCCCTGTAAAATTTCACGATTTTTTGCTGACATATGTTGGGGCCCCGTATCATTGATACGGTGGTAAGTAAGCCCTGCTTAAAATATACCTGGAAATGACGCTATTTTCGTACACTGTTGGGTTAGATTAAGAGTTAATAACGTTTTGATAAGCTTGCTAGTAGTATGTAACTGTGATTCTAGTGTATTTTTATTTGCTTAGCTTTATTCTGTTTATTATGAATTTGGTATTCTACATAAATTTTCTTAAATGTTTTGTTAGCATTACGTATGTGGTATGTACAAGAAATATTTAACTTTTATTCAGGCACATTTGAAAATGTTCATTAAGGGGACACAATACGATTCAATTGACAAAAATCGGTCAAAAAATCAAATATAATTTTTTTAGCCTAAATTATTCTTTATACACTTTTCTATAACCTCAAAAAATTTGAAAGCTCTAAACTTGAAAAGCGCAGAATTAAGATAGCTTTTACGTTCGTTTTTATTTACATTTTTATGGCAAATCAAAACTTTAAAAAACTTACTTATCTCAGAAAGATAAAATAACAAGTTTGTCTTCATTTAAAATACTGAGGATTTTTTTCTTTTGTGCCTAATGCTTTGAATTTTTTTTCTACCTATTACTAATAGTACAAGTAACAAAAGTTGATATGCATTTTTGAATCAAAGGAATACTTATTTTTTAAAAAATAATTAAACTCAGAGTTTATATATTTTTTAAGAAGTTTTCAATAAGCGTTCACAAAAAGAAATATTATACGAATACCATTCATGTTATCGCAAAACCCACACATACCGACCTTTGTCATACATAGTTTAACACGTTCTTGTAAATCAAATTTTATGTGTGTACGTATATTTTTGTAGGAGGAGTATCATTTTAAAATCACTTCAAAAGTTTTAAGTTTTTTCCTTATAAAATGAAATGGCGAGCTTTGTATGAAATTTTGTGAGCACCAAATCTGTTTTATAGTATACACGCATAGAAGGCAACCAAAAAATTTTTGAAAATTCTTAAATTAAAAGCTTTTGCGTAAATCGTACAATGTCCCCTTAAATATTTTTAAATTCCTTAAAAAAACGCAAGTTTTTTTCCTCAGAGGGAAAATAGATCCATAATGTGTTCCTAAAGTCTATTCACGGTCTTCATCCACTAACTGCACTACTATTAACTACTGAAGAATTTAATTGTCTTTTCAATTTTCACTCATATGACTCCAAATGATTTGGCAAATTTACAAAGAATATTAACTTAATTCACGGTAAATTGCCCGCACAAAGTAATAATTATGTACTGTACTCAGAGACACTTTGGATCACTTAAAATATCACCAAAAGAGAGGACCGTATAAATCAAGAGATAAACCAGAGCAGCTGTTTTGACATCTGGGGGATGTCACGATACAAAGATACTTTGCGAGATACCCTACTACTTTGTTTCTCTTGAATGACTTCGGAGTTTTGAGTGTGGGAGCTGCGACAGCCTATCTCTGCGAAAATAGTTCTTTTACCTCCTCAAATGCCATGGAATAAGTCTATTACCTTTTAAATGATTCCCTTTAAGTATTGCAGTAATGGCCCCGCTAAACGCATTTTCAATAGAAATACTCGATTGAATCCCGTTTCGTGATGGGTCTGCTCTGTTTTCTCTCTTCGAAAATGTTTTACTAATGCTCTAAACTTTTTGAATTCAAATAATTCGTTACTTCAATAGTACGGTTAAGAGTTTTTAAAGTAAATAGAGAGCACAGTTTATTATAAAATTAATTATTTATAAAGATGTTTATAATTAATCAGAGACGTTTATTGATCGTAGTTACATTATATATACACACACTTTATTTTATGTTACTTTATACAATAAGGTACCTTATGTACAGACTTAGGACTGACATTAGACCGATGTATTAATGTATTTAGCTGTTTTCACATACTTGAAATAAAAATTATTTACAAAATAATATATTTAAAAATCATAAATGACATATATATATAGAATATATTTTGTATGACTAAAGATTAAAGCCACTTGATTTTTAAAATTGTAGTATTCTACTAAGGGAAAGAAAGAAATAAGGCTGTTTTTCTCTTTAAAAAAATGAGAACTCTCTCTTAAAATGACTAGACAGGACACTGAAACATACCTAGTGAATGAGAGTTATATTTTTGCAATTTTCAGCAACACTAGGTATAATAAAGACGGACGTCATAATTTTGAAACTCGGTCAAGTGACGAGCGCGACACCGGGGCGGGTACCTCTGCTGTGAACTACCGCACCATGCCAAAGGGAGGACTTAGCACTAGAGAGATTTAATATGCATCAACTCCCTTTAGATTGTAGATCTTCAGTGGTACCAGGATTTGAGCCAATGACTTTCCAGTTAGATATGTTTAGTTCAAATAGAACTTCCAAGAACATATCCCTCCCCACCCCCTAGAAACAGTGATCCTCTCTACGTTGGTGATGTTAAAAAAAAGCATTCTAAGTTGGTGATTTTTTTTATAATCCTTAGATACAATGAAACAAAAAAAAGCATTATCTGAAACTTGATCTGAATTTCGTATTAATTAAAAAAAATTGTGTTTGTTTTCTTCTTTCCCATGAAAAAAAATGCGACGGATAATAATGAGTTTCTTTTAATTTTTAATTTCTGAAAAATTATGAAGTATCCATAGCATTTCTGGTAAATAATTCAGTAATAGTGATTATTGAGGAAAGAATCGAGTAATTATTTCGTACATGAATCTTAGTCAAATCTTAATTATTATTTTTGGTGGTATTTAGAGTTTGTAATTTAACAAATTCAAAATGTGAACACCAGCAGCGCACACAAAAATTTTTCAAGGGGGGGGGGGCATGATCGAAATTTCCCAACTTGTATCATACCTCAAAACAACACCAATTGAATCTTCTGATTTTGTCGATTTTGTAAACAAAAAACATTAAAAAATGCATTATTGAATTAATAATTAGCATTAATTAATAAAATAAATTGTTAATTGCAAGTACTTAATTGAGTTTTACGTCATATTTATGATTATCATCAATTGAAAAACACTCAAGGGCTTCGGGGGGTATCCGGATCCCTAGGACCCCCCTTGTATGCGCCACTGGTGAACACCATCCCTTTAGTGGCGTACACGGACTATTTTTATGAGGGGCTATTTTTATACTTTGACCAAAGCCAAAGCATCGTGCTGTAATCTTGATGCTAAAAACCAAAAATCTGTTGGTCTAAGGTTGATCAACCCTCTTCCTCTTGTGAATACTTCTGTCATCCCTACAAACTAGATTGAAAATAGATTCCGACGCATTTAATATCATCTCTTTAATAGCTGAAAGCACCATGCATTATAGATGTTTATCTGGAAATTGCTCATTCACTTTTCCATCACTACAGAACATTTTCCCCTCTGAGGTATTTCCGTCGGTGCAAAAGTCATAACGGAATGAAAGCCCCTCCCTGCGTGTGGTCTTAGTCCTGTCAAGCAATTAGCCACGACATCTACAGATGTTTATCATGGAATGCATTTGCTGACAGAAATTCTCCCCTCTAGGTGGGGAATTTCTATTTTTTCCCCCTCTTCGCCAACACACGATTTATTTCCCTTTCCTTGGCGAAGAAAGCAACAAGAGACGTGATTTTTTTCGCCACTGTGGAATTAATGGACTGAAGTCACGCTGAGTTTGTTACTGCGCGCTTCGTAAGTTATGGAGAAAGGTTTTTCTCGTTTTTTTTTTTTTAACAGCTGTTCTGTGATTTTCGAAAAAAGGGAAAGAAAAGAATTCGATGTTTTCCGTTTTATTTCTCTTTGTGTATATTTTTACCTGGGGTTAGTACTTTTTGGGCCTGAAAAATGTGCTAAATATGTGGCATTTAATGGTGGTATGTATTTTTAGATAGTGTTCTCTTTTGGAGGTTAAAGTGCGAGTTATAAGGAATACGCATTTTGATGAAGGACATATATAACACTTTTTAAGGAGGGATGGGGAAGAATTCCGTTCAGGTTTATTTTTTTCAAGTTTTTGCTTTCATAAACTTTTTCTTGGCTTAGTTGAAAATTATACAGAATTGTGTGTTACAGAAATAATTACTATAAAAAATATTGCAAATGATTTGTTCACCTTTAAGAATGTGATATATATATATATATATATATATATATATATATATATATGTATATATATCTTATATCTCAGAATAAATAAGGCCCAAAAGCTGAAAAAAAGGAACTGCCCCACAAAATATTCTAATTTATGTGTCTGCCAATGTGTAACTTTAAAAAATAGGAAAGCAGCATTTTTCTATACAAAAATGTGACAAATTATTCTGATTAAATTATATATACGTATAAGCTATAAAACACCCATCTTTAAAATGGAAGGGCTGCATGCAACACATTTAGAAAGCCCACTGTTAAAAATATAAATACAGGATTTCTTTTTTTAAAAAAAATCATATGAAAAAAAAATCAGATATCATTATTTTATTTCATATTAATATTATTTACAAAGACTAAATCTTTACAACGTGGATGTATTAAAGCAGAAAATTTCACCGAAAATTAAATTTCGTTCTAGCACTGGGTGAATCACATGATTTGAATTTAAAAAAGGCACAATCGAAAATTTAAGAATTCTTTTCAAATAACGTAAATTATCTCACTCATGTTCCAAATATTAAATTAAACCTATTAAAAATGCCTGACTAGCTTGATATCCATTCGCCTCAGTGCACTGCTCTGGCAATGTTTTTAAAAGGGAAGTTGTGCATTTATTGAGGAAAGTAATAACTTTAACATAGTTTTACATTCGAAAATATTAAGAATGAAATATTAAAGTATGATGCATCAGAATATAAATGATGATCGGTCCCCCATATCCTAGCATAGGTGTGTGTGTGTTCACCCTTTTTTTACCCCACCCTCTATCTATTTACGAAATTACCTCTCCCCTCATATTATGTATAGAATATAATATATTATGCACTGTCGCTTGTTTTGTTCTTTCAAGCTTATAAGATTCAATCCCATTAAGATGATGAATTTTATATGTTTTGCTGTACACTGGAGATATTAGAATATCCCCGCTCTGGAATGTTAGTGGGGTATTTGGCAATAATTGTAAAATGCATGTTGGCATTTGGCGATTTCTTAAAAGGAAATAAATTATCAATTTTAAACTGAGCCTATCTTAATTTTTATAGTTCATTTAAGTGTTTAAATATCGTTTAAAGGATGGGTATAAAGTATTGTTTCATTTCTTCAAAGAACATTAATGGAACATTTCATTTAATTAATTGTAGTTTTGTACTTCCTTATTTATTGTATCTTTACAAATTTTTCTTTTAAAAATCTTGCTTATTTTTATTATATAACAGTGAATGCCATTTATCTGCATTATTGAATATGTAATTTCTTTCGTATACATTTATCTTCTTTAAAAAGTTAACGATATAAATGTTAAAAACTGGAAATATTACTTTTGCCAAAATTGTTTACTATTCCTTTTGTCCTCATAGTATGATTCAATGGAATGTGAAAATGCGTATGAAAAGAGACTAATTATACTAATGAAGGAGAAAAATGACTTTAACAAAAGTTGCGTCCATGCTAAAAAAAAAGGATAAAACTAGATTGAAGCGTTCATTAGATGAAACTACTCATTAAAAAAAAAAACGTTGTTAGATAGAAATTGTCTTTTGACAAAACAAGTTGTCGTTAAATTGGAATGATTTAACAAATGAAAAGGAATGGAGAATTCGTTAAATGAAAATAATTACTATAAAAATATATTTAACGGAATTTCATTAAAATATACAGGGACGTTAAAAGAATACAATCGATAACCAAATTATCGTTATAATACCACAAAAAAAACCTGAATTCATTTATAACCAAAATCTTTTTTCGATAACCATTAAAAGCGTCAAAATCAAACAAAAATTTCGACCCCACAAACACTGACAAATTAGAAATCGATTCAGCTCTATTTATTCTGGGGAGAAGGGGAAATGACAAGGAGGCTGAAGCCCATCTAGGTAAACTTCTCAATTACTACAAACCACTCCAGGATTAACTTACGAGGGAGGAGGACTGACCACTGGTCAACCGCACTTCAGCTGTGGGTGGACATACTCAGAGACCCCTGCCTCCATCCATCTTCCCTGTAATTAGTACAGATCGACTAACCGCTCCTAGTTAGGAAATCCACTTACGAGACGAAATCGGCTTCCTTATTTATGGACGCCTTAATCCCCTTCTTTGTCTGTAATTGTCGCTGTGGCCCTCTTTTAGTGACTGAGTGTTGTTTCTTACGCTGTTATGCGTTCCGTTGTGACAAACAAGGCCCACAGATCTTGCTGGACAGCTGCGTCTTGCGGCTTTCTCTTAATGGGAGCTTTATCTTTTGAGTCATTTCGTCTTGGGATAATTTCTGTGACGTGCGTGTAGAAATCTAAACTCCTAACTCTAAACATTAATGTTCGGTGATTTCATTTCTGGGTTAGTGCTTTTCGGGTTTATGTCATTTTTTTTTTTTTTTTGAAGTTTCGTTTCGAAGATAAGAATATGCAACTCGAGTAACAGTATGATTAAAAATAATTTTAATTTTTAACGAAACGAAACTGAAGCGTTTATGCAAAATATACGACAAACGTGCCATTTTTAATGTTTCAAAGTTAGAGAACTTTACGATGAAATGAATTTGCTTGATTTTTAAAATTGAATATCAATTATTTCTTTCATTCTAGGCAGTATTTTACTTCTGAAGTTAAGTTTACGACACGCGTTCACTCTTACTAACAGTTTTTTTCTAAATAATTTGAACTTTCTTTTAGTGATTATGTATTTAATTTGCTTTATATATTGTTATTACGTTTCGCATTTGGAATTATTGCTTCAAATTTGATAAAGGGAGAAATTTTTCCCCTTCTTCAAGAATCATCTAATGACAATTTTTCAGGAATGACGTATCCTTCAAGAATTATCACTTTGAAATAATAATTCAATTATGATAGACAAAAATTTTGAATTGCTAACATAGTAGAGCTTAATTCTCAATGCAGATATGAATCAGTGGCGTACATGGGGAGGAGTGTGTGTGTGTGGGGGGGGGGTGATCCCCCATAGACCAACAGATTTTAATTTTTACCTTAGGTGCTTTCGCTTGTGTGTTTTTAGAATGTAATCCCCCTCCCCCTATAGGTGAGGTTTGTGTACTGTACCGATAATTATAATTAATACTATTTTTTCTTTTATTGTTATAACGAAATATTTTTCTTTTTAACAACTGAAATCGTTAGAAAATTGTTATGAAGTAAAAAAGTACTACATGCACCTGTTTGAGAATAAAATTTAAGCGTGTCTGCTAGAATTTTCAGTAAGCCAAAATAGTCCAAGGCATGCCTAATCTGGAAAAATTTCACTCTGGACTTGAACTGAATATTTTAATAAGTAATATCAATACCAAAACTCATAAAAACATTTTTCTTAACATCACTCCTTATATAAAAAGTAATTAATATTTATTGAAACAATAAGTAAATTACAACCATTGTAGCAATACAGAGATATAATGATAATAGAATTCAAATAAAATGATTAGGCATTAACCATTTGATTTAAATTCTAGATAATTTGATGGAAATAAACTTTGATTTATTTAAATAAAATATAATTGCACATTGAATACAGAAACATTTGAGATGCCGGTGTTGCCTTTCAAAAGATTAAGGGGTATCATTTTATCAAAGTTAATGTAAGCAAGTTTAAATTTCTCTTAATTTTCCATTTAGAAAAATAAATAAATAAATAAAGTGAATTGATATCTTAATGTGTAACATTTTAATAATGCATTAAATTAATAAAATAATACCAAATGAGAGAGAGAGAGCGAGAAACACACACAAAATATTGTATTTTAGGCATAATTGTATGATGGCGTAAATCATTGGTTCGTGTCTAGTCTTGGCAATGATGGCACGCGAATTGGCTGTGCTTAACATTTGCAAAACTGCTTAAAAACCATCTAAAGAAATTTAGAGATAAAAACAAAATAAATCTCTCGTTAAGAATTACATTCATTTTTTTAAAAAATAAATAGAGTATAAATGAGTAAATTTGCCTCTTTAGAAAAATATGAGACGGAATAAATTATGCATTTATTTTCACGTGCTCATTTCTGCTTTCTCTATAATAGAAAAACTGATAAGAAATGTATGTTTTTCTTTTCCTTGGGAATACATACCATTGCCTGAAATTGCTAGATGTTGTATTTTGAGTGGAAAATAAATTGTTTCGTTAAAATGGAACATAAAAATTCAAAGTTTATTCCAAATTATGTGGCATCACTGTTATGAATGATAGCTTAAAAGAAAATTAAAAATAACAAACAATAGCTTTGGATTTTTTTTTTACTGGTGCAAAATATAGTAAATATTTTTGAACATATTTTAATGAATCGTAGTATAAAAGAAATTCATCATAATTAATCCCGTTTATTATTTTTGGAAGTCAATTCATCATTCTTAAGAAGCGTCGTCATCCAACAAAGTTTAAGGAATTCATAAAAAAGGAACGCTTTAATTTTTTTTTCTTTTTCGTGTCAAATATTAGTCAGAAAAATTCTGACACCAAAAAAGTACCTGCAGCAAAACTTCATAAATTAAGATTGAAAAAAAAAAAAAGAAAAGAACTGTCTGTGCAAGTACATTTATAATCTCACTTTTCAAAAACACAGAATCAAAAACGAACGCAGAAAGTAAGCCAGCTGTTTTTAAAGAAACCACATGTACATTTCCAAAAGAAACTGAGAGGTTGCAGTTAACTTCTGCCATTTTCGCGTGTTTAATGCGAATAAAAATATTTTTAAAAAAAAGCGGAAATCGTTTAGCGCGGAAAAGGAGGGTTTTGCTGGGGAAAGAAACGAACGTTCGAAGCATTAATAAAAAGTAATTAGATGTCTGCAGAAACATCGTAAATTAACCAGTACGGATTCGCAATGGAGTTGCAGAAATGTGACTTTGCATTGTGGTTCAGTTAATGTTGGCTTAATGATGCTGAACTATTAAGACACGGTATTGAGGTGACACTGCGAAGAAATATATGAAGTATTTCTTCTCATAAATCAAATTCTTCTTTTTTTCCCCCATCTCTGTCGCGCGCAGAAAAATGGCAGCTAAAAAAGAATTCGAATACGTAATGAGAGAAATATTCATAAACAAATGGCTGCAAGAAACTAGGGAAAAAATTCCAAAATCGTCCGGCTTTTGTTTTGTTTCTGGAATATTTGTCATTAAGAACTTTCTAAAGCGATGCTAAATAGTTCGGGATAGTTTGTTCTGTGTTGTGTGCCATAAGATTAGTTTTTAATTGTGTTTTAGTGAGGAAAAAGAATGCTTGATAAGAGAAAAATGGTTGTTGATGAACAAAAAAATTTTTAAAAAGTCCAGTTTCCCTGTAAAGAAAGTGAATAATAAATTAATTGTTCATTTTTATATATAATGCCTTTGAAAGGATATTATTTCAAGATTTAAGATCTTCCGATTGATTAACGATCATCAGCCTTATTGCTTGTATTATTTTTCTGGAATTGCTTTTAAAAATGTGTTAGATAGTAGATAATTTATTTTCAATTTTTCTTCGTGTATTTAAATAGCTCGTTAGATAATCAAAAGAATTTTAGACGTTTAAGGTATCAGAACACGTTCGGGGTACTTTTTAACAAAATAGCATAGTAAAACATTATAAATGCTCCTAAGGATTCAATACCAATAAATATTACTATTTAACTATCAAAATTTAAAATAAATTACCTGAGTTTTACAAAAATCACAATTATAAGTGACATTTTACCAATATTTTTGAAAAACTTCAAAGCAGTTAGAGAAAAAAGTAATTAACATATTTTAGTAAAAATATTACTAAAACATATTAGATGCATTTATCTAGAAAATGTACTAAAATTTTAATTTTTTATTAAAATTTGAAGATTTTGGAGCTGATTGAGTAAACATTATAAGAAATGCTACATTCTTTATGAGACCATTATTTAAATAACAAGCCATAACTCAAAAAGTATTCATACAATAAGAGATATTTTAGTACATTCTCTAGAAAATAACATAAATATAAGGTTCAAAAAGTTTTATAGAAATACATTCGTAATATCTTGAGTTATCAGAAACGCCATGATAGATTTTGAGCAATTTAAAAGCCCGCTTCTGGTAGATCAAAAACCCACTTCCGGTTTTTCTAACTTTATAAAATTGACTGTTACGTGGCCTCTAGGTTGTGTAGAAACAAAACAAAGTATGTTTCGTAAAGTCAAACGATAGCTTTTTTCAATAAAATAAAAAAAAAAATATCTGTCTTGATTGAATTCGGTCATTTTCAACGTGTTCGGAAACCTTAATATATCTTTGTTTCAACATAATAATAATATGAAAAATTTCATAAATAGTTTAACAGAGTTATGGCAGCCATTTTTACAATTGTATTATCATAGAACGTGGGAACAGCAGAGATTCACATAACTCTTTAAGCGACACACAATATCAACATCAACTGCTGGAATTAAGTGTAGGGAGATATGCAGATGAGATCAACATTTATCCTAACATGTGATTGGTTTCACTTGTAAGGGTTTGGACCGAATTGATTTTTAAATAATGCCGCAATACAAAGCATCATGAGGCCTATTGGTGACGGATTCAAGCTATACACCGAGGACGATACTTAGGCTGTCATCCCACATTCTAAATTTTCTCAATATACCAAATGAGGACAACATATTTAGTTGCTTTTCTG